>CM046441.1:52712132-52982514 GCA_025506515.1 Flaveria trinervia
TTTATAAACTTCATCAGTTATATATATATACCCAACTTAAATTTTTATTACATATATCCTCTTGTAAAACTTAGTTAATTACATATATACCCAATTAAAATTTTAATTATATATATCCCCTTCTAAAACTTTATTTATTACATATATACCTAAGCTAAAGTTTGATTACATATATCCGCTTTATTAAACATAAATATTACATATTGATCCATATGATTATTATTATTATATAATTATTTATATAACTACTTACTCTTATTTTATTAAATTGTGTCTTAAATTATTTCTAAAATGCTTATTCTCTTCTTATTTTATCCTTATATAGTATAGGTGTATTACGAGTTAATATACAATGGTAATATAATGTATTTAAGAGTATGAGATATGGTGATGTTTTAGCAAACAATGACTTTAGCACAATATTCATGTACTAAAATTTAAATATGTATAAAAAAACTCATACTATAGCTAAATTGCAATATAAGTAAAAAAAATAACAAACAAAATAATGTAGAAACAAAATATTTCTTTGGATTGATTGTTACCGGCCGAAACTAAACAAAATAAACAAATTGGATTTTTCAATAACAAAAAACAATCTGATATTAATAATCGATTACATCTTATTTGTCATAATAATATACTTTCTCACATCTACTTTCCCTTTAAGCTATTTTATATTAAGTCAAATAACTACATTCCAAAATTTTCTTTTTCTCACTTATACTATAAATCTTAGTCTTTTTTAAATCAATAGTTAAAAAAATATTTTCATCAAATAAAAACAATATGTTTTAATCTAAAAAATGGTAACTTTGTAAAAAGATAATCAAGTTTTAAAATTATCCTAATTAGATCATTCATTAACTTTTTTATTTCAATTAGGTCACTAAACTTTATTTTGATGTTTTAATCTTGTGTATTTAATCTGAATAGTAGGTAAATAAGAGGGTCAAAGGTGAGAGGAGGTGTTGGGTGACAACAATGGTGGGGGACGACGGTGGTGGTGGGCGGCGATGGTGGGGGGACGGCGGCGATAGTGGGGCGACTATGGTGGTGGTGGGCGGCGATAGTGGGGCGACGACGATGGTGGTGGTGGACGACGATGGTAGGGGATGATGGTGGTGGGCGGCGATGGTGGGGGACGACGGTGGTGGTGGGACGACGGCGGTGGTGGGCAGCGGTGGTGGTAGGCCAACAATGGTGGTGGGTGACAATGATGAAACACTCATAAGAAATTGAAAAATAAATAGTTACCTTCTAACAGGTTAATTACATAGGATTAGAACACCATCTTAAAATTAAATGATCTTATTGAAATAGTTAAAACTTAAGTGATTTGATTGAAACACTCATAAAACTTTGTTACTATTTTATGAACTTTTCCCATCAAATTCATTTTTTCATAAAAAAATTATTTTTCAAAATTGTGATTTTTTAAAAACAACATAACTTTTTAAAATTATATACTTTTTTAAATCGATCATTTTAAAAATATAAATTATATAAAACTACTTGTACAAAATAAAACTTTTAAAAAGTTAAATAAAACCTGAAAATTAAACAACAAGATATTGATGTATGCATGTACTATTTGGGCGCATGAGTTTTGGGCGCATGAAAACATTAGGCCGTTATTCCTGTTGGGCGCATGGGCCACTGTTTAGGCGCATGGGCAGACTGTAACACACTTAAACATCATAACTCAGTTCCCAATCATCATCTATGGTGTTCTAAGCTTAAATCATACATCCTACTCTAGAAACACAATCATAACATCAACATACACAACATAGCCCAAATCAAACCCCACCCGTAAACACACACAAATACACATATGGGTATACATACATAAACATTGTAAAAATCGTTTAAATACATTTTCAGCCCCAAGAGTTTAAAACAAGTGGAAACCGGGGTCTAGAAACTCACCTGGTGTAACTTTGGGCGTATCTTCCTTCAACCCGTATGCGAATGAGTTCAAACACCTAAAAACCCACAACACACACACACGAACACCCACAAGCACATAAGCATACACTCGAGACCAAAACCCAACACAAACACTAAAAAATCCATGAATTCTTACATTGAATTCAGCCTCCTCTTCTTCTTCTCCTTCAAACCATAGTTTCTACTCTCTCTCTCTCTCTAACCGAAGTAAAAAGGTGATGAGAAGTGAGGGTGGGCGGTCATGCCCACCTTTACATCAACTTTTGTATTTTTATCCTTCTTTTACATTTTAACCCCTCACTTGGGTTTAATTGCATTTCCTTCTTTTATTCTTCATTTCTTATCTTTAAAAAAATAACCGGTGTTACACTTACAATCATTCTCACCAAAAAAATTCCGCATATCTCTCATATAAAATAATTACCTTAATTACTAATATATTATTTAACATCTTTTTAGATTTAATATAAGAAAGAATCTATTATTAATGTTATTTCTAAATAAATACTTTTTTTATAAATAATAAAATTTTAAAAGCATAAAACTCTTTTAAAAATACAAATTTTTTAAAAAGTCATTTTTTTAAAACAAAAAAATAATCAATTTGAGAGTTATAATAGAAAAAAATTTAAAAATGATATTTTTATACGGTTTGTTTTATAATAAAATGTTTATTTTTCTAATTGTTATTTTATTATATATATTAGAATATCATTTTATAATTAATAAATTTTATTATTTTAATATTTTATTAATTCAATCCGTGTAATACACAAGTTTACTAAAATTAGTTAACAAATATTTTGTATTTTTCTTATGCAACTCGTGTAGTACATGTCGTTATAATCTAGTTAATACATAAAGAGGTATTAAAAGAAATAATTACGTTTTCATCTTAGTTCTCTGAATTAAAAACGAAACAGGATAAATGCATCATTGTTACTAAACATTTCTCCTGTATTCATATTGATTTAATTGATTTTGAACATATATACATCCTTATAAAACCCCATAAGCACACATATAAGCCCGCATGGATGCCAATATGCTTATTCGATCTGTCATTCACCCGTATAAGGCAGTGTTTTATGCCAACATAAGTCCAATTCAACATTTATATGCACATATAATACTTTTAAACGTCCATTTAATTAAGGTTCATTGAATAAAAACATAAGGGGAGGTAAACTTAACACAAGCCAATTCAAATTCATATTTGCCTCGTGTGTTGTTTTATTCATACGTGTCAATTAGTTTGGGTGTAACTTTACCTAACCCCTCTTAAAGCTAGTTTTATAAACATCAATCGTTACTTTATGTTTATCTATTTGTAGACACATGTTTCAGTCTAACGAAAAAGCAGGCAACTACAAATATTCTTTATACGTGCTTTTACAATTTGTATAACTTTTTTATTAAATTAGTGGTTAAAAAATATATTCAATATAGTTACGTTTATTGACATATAAGAACGTAAAAAAGATATTAAGATAAATGTGTGTTTATATATAGTTGTATAAAACTATTATACGTTATATGTTTGTACAATAATAAAACCTTATTTACACTAAAAACATGGAGTTGATCAATTTGCTACATTGCATCACTCAAGAGAAAAGTACAAAAATGGATTAGGCCTTCTCTCATCCTTGGGGCATCTGAATATGTGTCACTTGATTGGCACATTCGAAGATTGCGTACCTCTTCCGTTATACGTTTAAATTATTATTAAAAAGTAAATTAGCGATAGAAAAAGATATAGGATGATCATACAAAATTTTAATGATGATCTATCATGAAAGAAAATATTATTCATCATACATAAACCAATATACGTCGTTGTTATGTTGTATATATCTAATTGCATTTTAGTATCATTAGAGAAAAACTGTAAAAGTGTGTGTTGAAATATGATAACATGACACATTTATGGGTGCTTTTAAGTGTTTGGGGTGATCTTTGTTCCCATTTTATGTTCATAAATGCATAATCTTTTATGGTTTGCACGTATATTTCTTTGCATATATACAAATGCAAACATATTCTACACCTTTACAAGTAGCAGTTAACAACTTGAAGTTAAACATTTATTCTGCCAAATGATGTAAACATGTAAGATATTTATGTTATTAAACCAAACTATGGAATTTTTGGAAAAAGGAAAAGAAATAAAAATAAGACACATAACTTGTTAAAGTAGGGGACTGAGATCACCTCAAACCACCCTTCTAGCCACCCCACCTCTCTCTCTCTCTCTCTCTCCTCTCTCTCTCTCTCTATATATATATATATATTATATATATATATATATAATATATATATATATATATATATATATATATATATATATATGTATATATTATATATATATATATATTATATATATATATATATATATATATATATATGTATATATATATATATATATATATATTTATTGATCCCTAAGTAACACAACTTGCAGTCACATACACACCTTAATATACAACACATGAAGATGACCAAGGATTTGCATGTTGTAGGGTTTCTTCTGTTTCTTGGATTCATCCAGTCTCAAGCAACAAAATTGATCCCAAAAACCTATGACTATGAGGTGATCCTTCTTTATTTGTTTAAAGTTTGAATAACTTCCATAACTCCAAGCAAAATAAAATGAAAATTTGGCTTTTATTAACTATCATTACAAATTATGAAAATCAGACGCATGATCGTATATGACCTTTTAATGACAAACCTTCTTTATTAATATAACCTTTTGTTAGTACATTTATTTGATTATGCATTCAACTACTATATATCATGTTCTTTTCTCTATGCATAATCCGAGGATCAATAGCATTCAATAATAACTTACATAATTTCAGTTTATCTACAAAATTGTGTTTAAGATTAATGAACATCCAACGTTGATTCCATAAAATATACGTGTCTACAATTATGCAATCTAAATCTGAGATTCCACAAATCTAGAATAAGATGATTTGTGTAATGTGCAGGACCAATGCAATCTTTTCGGGTGCCAAAATCAGATTTTATATGGGGCTCTTTTCATAAATAAGATCTATATCTTTGCTTAAGATCTTAACGCATAGGAATATGATGAAGCACATGTTTTGCAAATAATTTCTTAAACGCACATCCAGACGTATTAATTTTTTTGAGTGAGTTTTAGTAAGAAAAATATTTTTAAACATACTGTTATTTGTCTCGTTTCATCAAAACTGAAAATGAAATGAAGATCATGAATTATAAATAATATATGTGAAGCATAAAGAAATTATAATTATAAATAACAAAGTCCTTATACTAACACTTTCTCGTATATTGCACAAGACAAAATTTTACTAAATCATATTCAAATAATCAAAAAGATCATATATAATCAAGAAATTTGGAGAGCCTAAGCGAAGTCTTAATTTTTTTTATATAGTCAAGCCATCCATATCTATATCTATATGATGTATCATATTAAAACGCGTAATTAATTGTCCCTAGAACAAATTTTGGTTTAGGTATTAGACCTTCATGGCACAATATTCTACTCCTACAAACCAAAGGAAACTAGTGTTAAAAAGCTATCATATAACTAATTCTTTTCCTTGGCATGTAATATAATAATAATATTTTCTTTTTAGCAAATTGAATTTAATAATCTAATATCAACCTATCGACCGATACTAACACATACGGATAATTTAATCGATAACCCTTTAACTTTTACTTTTTCTTGACAAGTACATTTAATAACATTTCTACTCATATAATAATTTGCATGGGTAAAACTTAAACTTAGCATAGTAATTAAATGCATGACATATATATGTTCACTTGTCAACATTTGGCCAGATAGCGTTATTATTCACCACGGGACTGATGGCCGACAAAAAGAAGAAAAGGAAGCATCCTTTTTTAACTAAAATTGACCGATTTGTATTGTTTCCTCAGCAAATTTCAATAAATATACAAATCAGATGTTGATACGTTTGTTAATAAAAAAATGTATAAGAAATCAAGTGTGATTAATAGCATAAGTTTTGTTATTATGAAAGATATGAAGATGCGTGTGTTGTGAGGACTTGAATATAATTGGAAGAGGAAATTGATTTTTCATTCTCCAAGTTGAACAATAGCTAGAACCACATATGAATCAGTCGATTTTAAAATATATTAGAAATAAATGTTAAACGTCAAACATGCACAGTATAATCTATCACTACCACATGCATATAGTATGAATTCAGACATTATAATATAATGAGTGGCACATGCAATGTAAAAACTAAGTACTCATACGTAGTACGTGTAATTACTAAAATAATACATATATACTGAGGTATAAGTAGTAGAAAAACGCAAAATATTTTAAAATGGTACGATCATGTGTGCCATGAGCTATGTGTAGTCGTTTGATTTCTAGTAGTTCGATCAAATTTTTACTAGTAAAATAGTTGAATAAAATGTAAACTAGTTTTCCATGTAGTTATAATTGTTGGAAGTTGGAAGTTGGAAGTAATTGTTGCGATAACAATTATTTCTACTAGCAAAAGGGAAGTGTGTGACATCCATGAAAAAATGTGAATCGTGAAAAATGAATGGAATAAAAAGTACCTTTTATTTTGCAGGGATAAAAAGCGAGTTTTTTTTTTTATTTTGTTTATACAAAAAAAAATCACAAAAGCATCAATCTCAAGCACGAATCAATATATGTGATCATATAATATTCCAATAAAGGCATTCTTCTTCCTTAGTGCCACTCTCTTTCAACCCGACCCTTAAAACACAAAGTTGGAGTACCAAATATGGTTTCAGCTTATAATATATATAAAAATGGTTCTTTTTAAGTTTAGAAAACCCTTAAAAATTTAAAAGCCTTTGTACCGTGGAAATGTCCTTGATTGTTGAAGGGCTTCTACGTACCTCTCTTATCAACTACTACAAGAATGTATATGATATGATGCATATACCATATATATGCCCTAGGCGGATCTAATCACTTGCTACAAACCGGGTGTTGCAGGTTAAAGAAGCAAACTTACAAGGCTATGTCAGAACAAGACAATCTTAACTGTTAATGGAGAATTCCCGGGTCCGACTATTTATGCTCGTAGAGGAGACACAATTGTTGTTAATGTTAAAAACCGTGGCAACCTTCGCATCACCATTCACTGGTATATAAAACTTTTACTTATAACTTTTAAGGTTAATAACACCTAACATATATATATATATATATATATATATATATATATATATATATAATATATATATATATATATAGCTAGCTAGCTAGGATTGTCCGTGTATACTTCTATGCTTCATATGTTTTTTTCTAGCATTGTACATCATGTATCCTTTCTATGCTTCTTACTTTTTTTCTATCTTTATAGATGCATATGAAAGACGTATAATTAAGGATTTTTCTAAATTGGTTAGATTATCGCAAATTGGTGTTCATAGATAATTTTAATCGTAACACTTGCACAGAACAAGTTGTTCGAGTTGAAATCAGAAAGTGATACGTAAATTAACATACAATTTTGTTTCTAGATAACATAATTAAAGAGTTATTTTACTCAGGATATAAAATCATGATGTTATCTTATGGTTTCTTTTATTTATTATTCTTTTTTTTTTCTTTTACAAAATCTTATACCGTTATACGAACAACACGCCAATATTGAAATTAATAATTACTTCCAACTTCCAAGTAAGAAATAATTGTTGTATTTTTAGACTTTATGAGAAACACGTGCTTGGTGCTTTTATAGACTAACATCTTTGTACTCCTTTGATAAATCATAACATGATGGTTATCATTATTTTGGTAACAAAGGTAAAGTCTAACACGCATCATGTATTCGTATTCTATTTATTTCTCTCTTTTTGACAAGATCTTTTTGTCTTATTACATTTTTGTTTGTTAGCAATCGTTATTTTGTGGTTATTTCATGCTAAAATGTACCAAAAAGTATGGTTGATCATGATCAAGAACCTGAGCCGAACCCGCCCAGGACCAAAAACAAAGACCGCACCGATATCGTGTGTTTCACGCCACCAGATCGATTCATTGGTTTTATCAAATCGGGCCACAACATGCTTAATCCTAACAGAAAAGATTATTTTGATGTCCATAATCGTCATACATTAATATCGATGGCAAATAGTTTTCCAACTAATTATTTTGATAACTAGAATTAATAAACTTAGCGACGGATCGATATAATTAGCTATATATGGGGGTGTGCACTTCGCAGGTCGACCTGGTTAAGACCTACGAACTGACATGTGAAAACTGATATCGACCCGTGTATGGGTTAGCGGTTCCGGTCCACGGTTTGGCTTTCCTTTTGTAAACGGTTATGGGTCGGTTTCGGTCCAAACCCGCATGTATAAAGCTCAGTTTCGGTCCGGCCCGATTACAATTAGGAAAAAAAAGAGTTGGTTTTCGCTTTTTAGATGGTAAATGGGTTGACTTTGAACACCAAAAATGTTAAAAATATTTTACTAGCATATAATATAAGTTTTCGGATTAATAAACTTTTAGTCGGTTATATATGAATACTATTGTACGCTACCCCTAATTAGTTTATAAAGGAGTCATGCTAACAACTAATGTAAGCTTTGTATTTTAATATGGCATCAATTTGTCTATGTTACAATAACGAGCTTAAGAAACAAATCCACTGATTGGTTTCATTTATATTTTTAAGTTTCATTTTTCTTCCCGCAAAAACCACTAGCATAAAAAACATTTGCGTTTTAGATCACCATATTATACTGAACCGACCCGTTTAACTCGGTTTGGTCCGGACCAAACCGTTTGTAAATGGCCCGGTTCTCAGTTCTCTATAGAAACCACTTATCGGGTTTGGGTCAAGAGCAAGTCGGTCTGGTTCGGTTCGGTTCCAACCCGTTTCACATTCCTAGCTATATACATCTTCTGTATTTAAATTTAGGGGTAACTTTATAAAATAGTAACCAACTTTCAAAAGTGTTCCAATTAAGTAACTCAAGTTTTAAAGTGTTCCAATTAGATCACTCATTTTTATTTTATACAAATTAAAAGTCATAACATAATTTTTAGCATGTTATACTTTTGGATTCAGTTAGAAAATATTTTTTCCATCTTTTAAAGTTGATATAGAACTCAAGTTAATTCTTTAGCTTAACTCTAAGCTTTTATGAAGGATTTAAAATGATAGAAATGAGATAAACATATATATATATATATATATACACACACACAGGCATGGAGTGAAGCAACCAAGATATCCATGGTCGGATGGACCAGCGTTCATCACACAATGCCCGATTCAACCGGGCGCTAATTTTAGTCAGAAAATTATTCTCTCCGATGAAGAAGGCACCTTATGGTGGCACGCACATAGTGATGGTCTCGAGCCACCGTACACGGCCTAATCGTCATTTGGCCAAAGATCGGAAGACCTTACCCTTTTCCGAAACCTTACGCCGAGTTTCCTATCATTCTAGGTATATATCACACTTACCAGCTTTAACATCAAAAAAACCCATACATGTAACACACATTGTAATTGTAACTATAGCTGAATGGTGGAGGCAAGATGTTGAGGCTGTGTTACTAGACTTTCTAAGAACTGGAGGCGACCCTAATAGTTCTGATGCTTTAACCATCAATGGACAGCCTGGTGACCTTTACCCTTGTTCTTCTTCAGGTGTGTATACGTTTAGAGAGTTTATATATATATATATACTTATATGTGTGTGTGCATATATATATAGCTTATTACATGTGACTACAAGCACATATATACTTATATGATCACTCACCTATGATTAATTCAGAAACAACGAAATTCATTGTGGAATATGGCAAGACCTACATGATCCGAATGGTGAATGCTGCAATGAATCTTCTCATGTTTTGGGCAATAGGAGGCCATGAAGTAACCGTTGTCGGGACCGATGGTGCCTACACCAAGCCACTAAAAAGCAACTACGTCGTGATCTCCCCCGGCCAAACCATCGATCTCCTCTTCAAAGCCAACCAACCCATCGGTCGATATCACATCGCGGCTAGACCATACAACACCCAGCCATTTATTAGCTTCGACAACACCACGACTACCGCGGTCATCGAATACAGAGGCTACGAAAACTCATCTTTGCCTCCTGTTTTCCCATACCTTCCTAAGGTCAATGACACCAATGCATCGGTTAACTTCACGGGTAGCCTTAGGAGTTTAGCTAGCCGCGCTCATCCTATCGATGTCCCGGTGAAGATCACACGTAACTTGATGTTCACAGTCTCTATCAACACGCTACCATGCGCAAACAGTTCATGTTTAGGACCTAGGGGATTGAGGTTTGCTGCAAGCGTAAACAACATATCATTTGCTACTCCTAACATTTCGATACTTGAGGCTTACTATCGAAGAATCAACGGTGTGTATGGTGATGATTTCCCCAACTTCCCACCTTTGTTTTTCAACTTCACGTCGAATAACATTAGCGAGTCGTTGGAGACTCCGGTGGTGGCTTCAGAGGTGGAAGTACTCGAGTACGGAGAGACGGTGGAGCTGGTGTTTCAAGGAACAAATTTGGTGGGAGGGATAGATCATCCTATGCATTTGCATGGGCATAGTTTCTATGTTGTTGGATGGGGATTTGGTAACTTTAATCCAAGTAGGGATCCTTTGAGTTATAATCTTGTGGATCCTCCGCTTCAGCAGACCATTGCAGTTCCTAAAAGCGGTTGGACGGCGATTAGATTCAAGGCTGATAATCCCGGTGAGATTTTATTTTGTATCGACCTAATTTGTAGCTTCCTTATCATTCATGGTTATCGGGGTGATCTTTTAAACAAGTTAGTTACGTTCGAGTTGACCTTTTTAACTGATTGGGTCATGGTTAAGGGTTAAAATCTGATCATTTTTATCCTAAACCAACAACATTGACGCCCTTGATTGACATTTAATTTCTTCTTCCCTCGTATGTATAGGAGTATGGTTGATGCATTGTCATCTGGAACGCCATATAAGCTGGGGAATGGAGATGACATTCATCACAAAGAATGGCAGTAACGCAGAGGAATCAATGTTGCCACCACCACCAGACATGCCACCCTGCAATTAGATATCCTACCCATATGTTCATAGTAAAGTAAATAAAGATAATGTTTTAATTTGTAAGAAAAACATACATGATTGTTGTATAATTTATATATACTAACTAGTGGACGAGAGTACAATGGACATGCTTAAATATTCGAACTGAACTCCAAATTAATGTTGAGATTTTAGCGTCACAAGAAAATCAGAACATAGTGATGAAATCAGTAAACGTTTTGTCATTTGTAAATCAATTCAAATACACAATAAAGTTGAAAGGTTTACAACTTAACTGATATATGCATAAGGTGCACTTGATGACTCATGTATGGGTCCTTCTTTTTTATTAATTGCATGTTTGTTGGTTTTAATCAAATGTATTTTAAGTCGATCCACATTAGTTGGTATTGTGAGGATTAAGGAAAAAAAGGTACTAGTCTGTGATCATATGTACTGATCTCATAGTTGTGAACTAGAGTCATAACAAATGTACCAAATTACTAATCAGTTGTTTGAAAATCAATTTAAAAAAAATATTATCAATATTAGAATACTTACAATATCATAATTTTCTTGTCTAGTTACTTTTATAATAAATTATTCAAAACATCAAAATAATATTTATAATAATATATCACATTTTTTTAAAATCATTCGTGTTAGAATATTTACGTTATAAGTTATAAGAAAAAGAAAAGAATAAACAAGCACTAAATACTTTTATGGTGAATATTCTAATAGTAACAAGTAGTGTACTCTACATTCAGTAGGCTTTCAAATCTTGCTAGTCTGATGAACTTATCTTAAAAATCTAAAATTTGTTGTATATATGGTATGTTCATATTAAGAATTGGTCACAACTTTTGAAAATTTACATCATTGGTCCAATTATTTCAGAATCATAACAGCCATGGTCCCTTGAGTAGATATCCATTAGTTTTTACATTAATTTACCAAAATAACCATTATACTCGTGTTGTTGTGTTTTTTTTTTCACAACATCACCACCATCACTTAACCACCACTATCATTGTCACCCTCTCAACCATACCCTATTCCACTCATTGCGTCCAAGCACCCCTGAAACCACCTCTACTTCTTACCACAAGCACCCTATAACATTCTTGAGAATCTGAACCCAAAGCATCCATTGGGTCGTGGAAGTCACCCCTAAGAGAGGGCTCTAAGGGGCAAAGCTACTGGTCGGGGTTGAAGAAGTGTAGTGGAGAAAATTCAAGAAAAAAATAAAAATTTGGGAATTCAAGGCCGATGTGACCCGCATTGAAAAAGGATGTGGGGTGCATCGTGCAGGCTGAGCAAACTTTGGTTAGTCGACATGGAAGTGATGACAATGAACCCATGTTTGACACATGGCTGATGATTAAAGGTCAAAAATTAACACGTAGCAATTATGTGGACACATATGAATAAAGGGCTCAAAGCTGGTGAGTTGGTGACATGTGTCACCCATGTAGCATGTCAAGACGATGTGGCCTGCGTCATCCTGATGATGCGAGGCGCATTGATCGCAAAAGTCCAATTATAAAAGGAACATTCGGGTATGCATATTTTTGCATCCTAATTTCAAAACTCTATCTTAAATCTCTTAGAACTAACTCGATACCTCACTTTACATCAATCTTAGACCATCCTAAGGTGGTAAATGAAGTAGACAACCAGAAAACAAAGAAACAAGCAAGAGAACGAGAAATCAGAGTTTTAAGTCGAAACGCTACTCACTTAGGGACTTTAGCATCAACTCTAGGATACTATTTGGCTAACCACATACATGTAATGATGAATCTTTAAATCACTTAGGGACCAAATGTATTCAACTCTATGAGGTGAATACATTATACATTTTATAAACCAAATGCTTATTATCTTGATTTTGTGAAAATTACATACATGTAATGATGAATCTTTAAATCATGACCCACATTTTATGATGAAGACATTTAGATCAAGAGTACATGAATAGTTTGACCAAATTTATATCTCGGAAATAGGTGAATATCTCGCACTTGCACACCCTAAATTTCCATGAACGGGGTTTTATTGTTATGCGTATGACAAACTAGAATCTCAATTATTAGTTTACCAATCAACACAATTATTACGAAGGTTATTTTCATAAAGTTTTCATTTCCAAAATCATATTTCACAGTTAATAATACATAAGAGAAATAGAAAGAAGTCCCAAAAATAGTAATTCATAACAACACACGCCCCAAAATCAATATAAGTAGTAAATCACAAATCATAGTTTTAACCAAACCAAATATGTGATCAAGAAAGAAAAAATGATATGAAAGATGCCCAACTTGTGGATATTGGTTTCATGAAGGAAAATGCAACAAAAACCAAACCAAATCTAAGAATTTGACATCTAAATCTGTTGGGTGCTTTTAGGGTCAAAGTCGAACAACCCTTAAAAAAGGATAGGTACGAATATCATTGGGCTAAGGAGGAGATCAGTTTTTGAAAATACAATATGGTTTTCACAATATGTGTAAGGCCCCGTTCCGGGACGCTTACAGCTGGCCATTGCTCATAAAACATATAATTACATTAGCTTGAAATAAACGTTGTAGCAGAAACATTAAAAATAATATTTTCAATATAAATACTTTTGTAAAATAATACAACATTCATTACAAAATATTGTTTATTCGCATTATAATGCAAAAACATTGTTTAGAAGAATGTCATCCAAAAGAGCTGAGTAGCCACCTCGCGCCATCCTCAGCAACGTTACCTGCCAACTGGAAACACATAAAGTTAGCGTTAGTGAGTGAGTTCTAGTGTTATAATAAAACATGCTTATCTTTCATTTAAAACCGTCCATTACTTTCTTTCAAATCATAACAGTCTTAGAACGTGATCACACATCGTACGTACACATAGATAATAGTTATTATCTTCATCATCGTTCATTTCTTACATTTATTATCTTTTGTTACTATCTAGATCCTATCATATGCTTAACCCCCTCTAGAGCACCAAGCAATTCATCTAGGGTTAAACGAGAAGGACCCCATACATATGGTTAATCACAAAGATTGAACCCCTGTGTGCATCCTCATGGGGTATTTAACCCGCACACAGTTAAGCTGACAACCCCTCATTGGGTTTGAACCTCCATACATTTGCTTAATCACATGGATTAAGCCCCAGTGTGCATCCTTATAGGGTAGCTAACCCACACACGGTTGAGCTAACACTCCTCATTGAGTGTAAACCTCCATACATTTGCTTGCAAGCCTTTCTTACATTCGTTCATTCATAATGCATGCATTCTTTCATTACGTTCCTCTTTTCATTATCTTCCATTTTACGTTACATAATACTTTCATTTCATTCATTAACATTCAACGTAAGGCCACGGGAAGAATAATCATACATAAGGAACATCAATATAACATTCAACATCACCATACATGGCACCATCATACATAACATACATCATACATACCCACATGCATAAATATCATACGTCTAAGACCCCAAAAGTCAACTTATACAAACCTCCGGAATCTCCCAAGTCAAAACCTACTTCTGCACTTTCCCCGAAAGTTAGAAAATAAACTATGTTCTTTCAGGCGTATGAGCCCTGTTTGGGCGTATGGACCCTATTCATTGGCATGGCCTTCCATGCGCATGAGAACACTAAGGCGAATAGACAATATGGGCGAATGAACACTTAGGCGTATGGGCTTCCAGTCGCATAGCCTTCAGTCGCATAACTTTCATGCGTATGACCCTTAATCGCATGGCCCCAGGCGCATGGACCTCAGTCGTATAACATCCAGGCGCATGGCCTACAGTCGCATGAGTTCTATGCGTATGAACCTCAGTCGCATGGCACCTATGCGCATGGACTTCAGTCGCATGACCTTCATCCGCATTCCCCCCAGTCGCATGACTATCATGTGTATGGTTCTCAATCGCATGCCTTTCGGTCGTATGGCCTCCAGTCGCATGCCATTCGGACGCATGGACCTCCAGTCGCATGAGCCCTAGCTGATGTAGAATGCAGTCTTCCCCGAACCTAATCTGCAATTTTCAGCCTCCAAACCCTCTCAGACCTGTTCTAACCTCAAATCAACCATCCTAAACCTTAGAAACACGTACCACAACACTATTTTAGAAACACATACCACAACGCTATTCAAGCACAACCAAGCCCGAAATCAAACCCCACCCGAATCACACATATACACATACACATACATACAGGTTTACACCCAACACAACCAAAAACAATTTGCCATATGTTCCAGCCCCAAAATTAGTTGAAAACATGTAAAAGAGGGGTCCTAGAACTCATATTAATAGCCTCTTCGAGTAGAGCTTCCTACAAACCCGTTTGCCTTCGACTTTCGTGCTCGAATCCAAGAAAACCCGAAGCTTTTTGCCCTTTTCTCTCCCCTTCTTCTTTTGGCCGAATGGATTGAGTGTGGGAGAGGGGTGTGGGCAGCCATGCCCCTTTTATACCCCCACTCCTCCAAAGAGTTTCCCGTTTTGGCAAGATTGGTCCCTCGACTTCGAGCTTTATTTCTTTTCTTTCTCTTTTTCTTCTTTCTTTGGCTTCAAAGGAAATAACCGTGTGTTACAAGTCCACCCCCCTTAAATAGGTTTCGTCCCCGAAACCTGTTATTCCTCGAACAGACATGGGTAATGTTGTCTCATCTCTTGTTCAGTCTCCCACGTAGACTCGGATCCCTTTCTGTGCTTCTATTGTACGTGCACAAGTGGGACCACTTTATTCCTCAATCTCTTCTCTTTACGGTCGATGATTGCCACTGGTTGCTCCACATAATTGAGCCGTTCGTCTTCCTCGATATCTTCCAGTGATACAACCATATCTTCGGCTGCCAAACATTTCCTCAGATGAGATACGTTGAATGTCGGATGAATTCCACTTAACTCATCTGGTAACTCCAATCTATAGGCCACCTCTCCTACTCTAGCAATGATTCGGAAAGGCCTTATGTGTCTCGGGCTCAACTTGCCCTGCTTCTTGAACCGAATGATACCCTTCCAAGGTGAGACTTTCAACATAATCCTGTCACCCATCTGGAACTCAATCGGTCTACGTCGTTTATCAGCATACGACTTTTGTCTATCCTTGGCTGCCTTCATGAAGGCTTTGATCTTTTCAAGCTTCTCAGTCGTAGCCTCGATCATCTTGATGCTTCCTAACTCTTTCTGATCAATATCACCCCAACAGACGGGTGTTTTGCATCTCCTACCGTATAGCATCTCATAAGGGGGCATACCAATTTGGGATGATAACTGTTGTTATATGAGAATTCGGCTAACGGTAGGTGGTCATCCCAACTTCTCCCAAAATCAATCACACATGCCCGAAGCATGTCTTCCAATGTCTGAATGGTCCTTTCTGACTAACCATCAGTTTGGGGATGATATGACATGCTAATATGTAACCTCGTCCCCATCATGTCGTGGAATTTCTTCCAGAATTTAGATGTAAACCGGGTGTCACGATCAGACACAACAGACACCGGCACACCATGGCAAGTTACAATTTCCTTGATGAATAGATCTGCCAACCTCTCAGATGAATATGTCTCGCAGATCGGTAAGAAGTGAGCACTCTTCGTCAAACGGTCAACTATCACCCATATGGCATCATACCCTTTCGGGGTACGTGGTAGCTTCGTAATAAAATCCATGGTGATGTGCTCCAACTTCCACTCCGGTATATCCAAAGGTTGGATCTTCCCATACAGCTTCTGATGCTTTTCCTTCACTTGCAAGCAAGTAAGGCACTTACTCACATACTCCACTACGTCACACTTCATACCCGGCCACCAATAATCTTTCTTCATGTCTTGGTACATCTTCGTAGCACCGAGATGAATAGAGTATCGAGTCTTGTGAGCTTCATCCATAATCTTCCCACGTAGATCCCCATAACGAGGAATCCACATTCGTCCAAATCGGGTTCTAACACCAAGTGTGTTTTCACCCAATTTCGCAATCAGACCTCTCATTCTTTCGGAGTTAAGATGATCTTCTTTCAATGCCTCATCTTAAAACTCTTTGACTTGCTTCATCACATCCGAGGTCATGATCAATTGGTAAGCTTTCACCCGAATCGATTCGGGTCTCTCTTTCCGGCTAAGGGCATCCGCCACAACGTTGGCTTTGCCCGAATGGTAATGGATCTTGCAGTCATAATCTTTTATGAGCTCCAACCATCGTCTTTGCCTCATTTAGGTCCTTCTGCTCAAAGAAGTACTTCAAGCTCTTATGGTCAGTGAATATGGTGCACTTTGCCCCGTAAAGGTAGTGCCTCCAAATCTTTAATGCAAAGACCACGGCTGCTAGCTCCAAGTCATGAGTAGGATAACTGACCTCATGAACCTTCAACTGTCAGGATGCGTAGGCTATAACCTTTTCTCTCTGCATTAACA
Source organism: Flaveria trinervia (assembly GCA_025506515.1). Lineage (NCBI taxonomy): Eukaryota > Viridiplantae > Streptophyta > Magnoliopsida > Asterales > Asteraceae > Flaveria > Flaveria trinervia. The sequence continues at coordinate 52,729,618 of CM046441.1, forward strand.
CACACCCCAGCCCCGAGTAGGAAGCATCAGAATAAACCACCAGATCTTCACTTCCATCGGGTAATGACAGAACAAGAGCTTGAGTCAACCTCGCCTTTAATTCCTCGAACGCCTTCTCTTGAGCTTTACCCCATACGAACTTCACATCTTTCCGGGTTAACTTGGTTAGTGGAGACGCGATCTTAGAGAAGTCTTGAATGAATCTTCTATAATAGCCCGCCAAACCCAAGAAACTAGGAATCTCAGATGGCGTCTTTGGAGACTTCCATTGCATCACCGCCTCCATCTTTGCCGGGTCCACCATAATCCCCTTGGGATTCACCACATGACCCAAGAACTGAACTTTGCACAACCAAAATGCGCACTTGGAGAACTTGGCGTACAATTTCACCTTTCTCAACGTCTCCAAAACCTCCCAAATGTGACCGGCATGCTCTATCTCGCTCTTCGAATAAATCAGGATATCGTCAATAAACACAATCACTGATTTATCCAATATCGGCCGACACACTCGATTCATCATATCCATAAAAGCATCTGGCGCATTAGTCAAACCAAAAGACATGACAAGAAACTCGTAATGTCCATAGCGCGTGCGAAAAGCTGTTTTAGGAACATCCTGCTCCTTCACTTTCAACTAATGGTAACCAGATCGAAGGTCTATTCTTGAAAACCAACTGGAACCTTGAAGCTGATCAAACAAATCATCAATTCTTGGTAACGGGTATCGGTTCTTTATCGTTAACTTATTCAGCTCGCGATAGTCAATACACATCCTCATGCTACTATCTTCTTCTTCACAAACAGGACCAGAGCACCCCAAGGGGAGATACTCAGTATAATAAACCCCTTATCAAGCAACTCTTGCAATTGCTCTATCAACTCTTTTATCTCAGTCGGAGCCAAACGATACGGTGCCTTGGCAACAGGTTGGGCACTCGATATCAAGTCAATCCAGAACTCGATCTCACGGTCAGGTGGCACTCCTGGTAGGTCTTCTGGGAACACATCTGGAAAGTCATACACAACCGTACATCAGACAGTTGTGGTGTTGGTGTATCCATGTCCTTTATGTAAGCCAAGTAGGCACTACATCCATGTCTCATGCACTTTCCCGCCACCGCCATTGAGATTACTTTCGGGATCGTCGTGACCCGGTCCCCATAAACCGTCACCATACTCCCGTCAGGCGCTATCAAACAAATCATCTTCTTGCGACACGAAATGTTCGCCTCGTAATCCGCTAACCAATCCATCCCAAGAACTACATCGAAACCACCTAAGGTCATCACGAACGGTCTAACAGGAATTTATGACCTTCTAATTCCACATCACAGCCTTCTATCATCTCAGAAATCCTGGTAGACTTACCTATGGCAGTTTCTACATCAAAGGACGCATCAACACTCCTACTACTAACAGGCAGTTTATCACAGAAAGTAGCAGAAATAAAATATTTACTGGCACCAGAATCAAATAACATGGAGGCTAAAGTTTGGTTTACTAGAAACGTAGACATCAGGGTCCATCCTAGCCTCCTCCTGCATCATCGTAAACGCTCTGGCGCTCGCCCTCAGTCCTTCTCCTCCAGTCTTCTTCACCTCGGAACCCTCAGCCCTCGACTTCTTGTAGTCTCTACTCATGTGACCACTTTCCCCACAGTTGAAACACCTCATAACCCCACAATCTCTAGCCATATAACCAGGCTTCCCACACTTGAAATAGTGTTTGATCCTCATTTGCATTCCCCCGAATGCTCCTTCCTGCATTTGCCACACCTCTTCGACCCCGTACCCGGTGTGACCACACGGCGATCTTCCACCCGTGCCTTTTTATTACTCGTCGAGGCACCACCCCGACCAAACCTTTTCCCATTCCAACTCTGATCACCACCACCCTTCTTGCTTGCGTCAACCACCACCACCTCTCGCTCATCATACAACCTTCCTGCCAAATCAACCACCGACCTAAACGTTCTCATTCGGGCAGTGATCATGTGCCTACAGATATCCGCCGGCAAACCCTGAATGTAACTCTTCATCTTTCGTGACAAAGGCGTCACTTGGTCCGGCACTAGACGTGTCATCTCATTGAACTTGGTGGTGTAATGTTAATGTGTCATCGTCCCCGCCTCCAACTACAAGAACTCTCTCTCAACCTTGTCCATTTCCCTATGAGGACAAAACTCCTCAATCACTAACTTTTTCAGCTCAGACCATCTCATCCTTCCAATAGCACGACTACCCTTAGCTTGGACAATACTGTCCCACCAGCATAAAGCTGAGTCCACGAAAGAGTGGGCAGCAAACTTCACTTTCTGATCTTCTCGACACTCGCTGATGTTCAGAACAGCTTCCATTTCTCTCACCCACCGGTGAGCAGCAGTAGCAGTGTCGTTACCATCAAAAGTAGGGGGCTTACACCTTTGAAATTCCCCATAGTTACAGCCTCGTGCTGCCTCCGGCGCAGGCTCTTCTTCTTCCTCTTCTTTATCATTGGAGAGAACCATTTTAGCTCTGGTTGCTCCCGTCCTCCTAAGGACCTGTTCCTCTCCTTTCATTCTCCTTCTCAGACAGCCTTGATAACTTCGGTCACCACAGACGGTAAGATCGTCTGCATGACCCGATGGACTTCTTCCACAACAGCCTCTTTTACCGAGGCTCTCAAATTGGCGCTCTCATCACCACCCTCCGGATGAGGGGTGTTAGATCTAGGACTTATAGTTCTAGATCAATTTGTATAAGCTTAGAACTTTAATCAATTCTTGTAATAAATATTTGTAATTATCATTTATTATGCATGCATTATTATATATGCTAACCCATATATGTGTGTTATGGATAATTGCAGGTACAAACATTATTCTTGGTCAATTTATGAAATTGACCAAGTGTAAGAAACATCTACGGATGAACATTTTTTTCTTCTGTAGATATGTTTCTTACAAGTAACATTACATCCAAAGATCTTCTGCGGATGAACACCAGAACTGAAGAACAAGTTTGCTTCGGAAGTACAAGTTTTCTATGAAAGAACAAGATTCCTATAGAAGAACAAAACGTCTACGGAAGTACAAGTATTTTACGGAAGAACAAGTAAGATTCCTACGGAAGAACAAAATGTCTACGGAAGAACAAGACTTCTATGGAAGAACAAATTCCTACGGAAGACACTATTCCCGCGTAGTCCAAACACTTGTATAATGCAGAGTCTTACAAGTCAATAAGGCAGTTATGCGAATCCCAAGAAATCCGATGATTCCTTAGCTGACACAAATCAAATCCCAAGAGATCCGGTGTTTCCTGTAACAGAAACATCATTGTCTATATATATGGATCCTAGGTTTCAATTCAAGGATGATGGTTTTTAGACGATTGATTAAACAACAATAGCACTAGCAATACGACAATCACCGTCTCTCAATCAAACCCTAGCAGCCGTCACATTATTACAAACTTTAATATCATTCATTCATTATTTTGTAATCACTAACATATTTTAATGAAATACATGTTATTCATTAATTGTGTTTCTATTAGTGTGTTCTTGAATATTTATTGATAATTAAAGTTATTACAAGCAATTAAACCAAATTAACGTTGATTCCGCAAACATTGACTTGCAGTCAACCGACACTGATAATTCCTCATTGCGATCCTTGGATTCACAGGTGGTATCAGAGCCAAGTGCTCATTGATTTAGATCAATTGATCTATCAGTGTTAGTTGTGTTTAATTGCTTTGAATTCTGTAGATTTGTCAGTTTTTGCTGTATTAGATCTACTGTTTTTAAAAGAATTTTGTGTGAAACTTGTTTGTCGTTCAACTGCATTAACTTGTATCTATATTCAAATCAATTGAATAGCAGATCTAGTTGATCATTCTCATCAATTAACATCATGAGCAACTTCAATGGATCATCTTACCAACCACCAAAGTTGGAAACAAAAACAGACTTCAAGTCATGGAAAATCAAGTTTAGGAATCATGTAAACTATACTGATTCTGACTTATGGTCTCCATCACTGAAGGTCCTTATATTCCACCCACCCTTGGGCCGGATTATAACGACAAAAATCAACCAATCGGTACCAAAGATCTATCACCTGATGATATCAAAAAGGTCAAAATTAATATCAAAACATATAGTCTGCTTAGTATGGCTTTACCTGAAGAGATATGATCAGGTGTGAGAACTACAAAATAGCAAATTCCTTGTGGAAGATACTTCATACTCTTTGTGAAGGGAGTGATGAGATCAGAAGCATAAGGAGAGACACCCTTAGGTCACAAATGAAACATTTTATCATATTGAGGGTGAATCAATTCCTCAACAACTTCATAGATTCATGAAGTTGGTAACTAAGATGAATAATGAGGAATTAAACAAGAAAATGCTCCACACTTTGCCAGAAAGTTGGAAGCAAACAGTATCCATGTTCAAGAACACAATAGATCTAAAGTCAACTGATCTAGATACTCTGGTTGCAAAAGTGGAAGCTCTTGAAATGGATGAAAAATCAAGAAACAAGAGTGTGAGAACTCATGTCTCACCCTATCACTTCAAAGAAACAAATAATGTTAGAAGTGCATTTATTTCAAACAATGAAAGTGATAACCCTTGTGCTTGGAGTGATAATGAGGAGGAAGTTAGCTTTTATGCTTCTAAACCCTCAAAGAAATCATCTTAAGATAAACATCAAAAGGATAAAGGAAGAACTGCTGAGAGAAAAGATGCAACTGCAGCAACAACTAAGTCTTCACATTCAAACAACCAGTCAGAACCAATCACTGTGATATTGGATTCTGAAGAACAAAAAGCAGCCTTTGCAGCTTTTAGTTCTAGTTTTCAAGCATATCTGGGAAGCTCTCTAACTTCATCAATTATCTGCCAACAAGACTTAGAAGAACTACATCCTGATGTAATGGAAGAAATTGACCTACAATGGCGGATGGCAATGATTGCTTATAGAGCAAAGCAATATCTCAGGAGAAACAGGAACTTAGCAGCAGCCAGTAAAACATCAAAGATTGGTGTTGACAAATCAAAGGTAAGATGCTTCAAGTGCAATCTCTATGTACATTTCTCCAGAGAATGCAACCAACAGTCGTATCCAGAGATGAGACAACATCAGCAGCATCAGCTACATCAGACTGAACCTCATCAACAATCAAACTCTCAAAGATCTCTACACAGACAATCTCAACTGATTAATACATTCCACCAGCCACCAATGAATCAGTTGGACCAAGCATTCAAAAGAGTCAAGGCTGATCATACTTCAAGATGGAACATGTGACTGGAGTATGTATGAAAAAGAAGTCTTGGAAGAGAATCAAGCACTGATGGCTCATATGGAACACAAAGTTCCTCCAATGGCCAGAGAGGTAAAAGAAAGGTTGTGTTCATCAACATGTGCTGAGGAAGTTGAACATTACAGAGTCCATGCTCAACAGTTGGCTGACAAAGTAAAAGAAACTATGATTTTGAATGAATCACATGTTAGAGAACATAAATTGTATCAAATCAAAATTAACTCTTTGCAAAAGGATTTAGAAAATTTTGTTTTTGAAAACTATAGCCTAAAAGCCCAAGTTGAGCATCTGACCACTTCCTTAACAAAATCCATGGCTGATCATGCTTCAACTGAAGTGAAACTTTAGAAGTTTCAATTATCATCTCAGCAATATGAGAAATTACTAAATTCTCATATTTAATCAAAGAAAAGGTCTCGGTTGGGTTATAATGCTGTTGCACCATTTGTGAATGATAATTACACATCTTTACCTACAACAATGACCAACACCTTGTCAAATCATTTTGTGCCAAGCACCAAGTTTGAAACAGAATCAACTCAAATCAACATTAAAAATGAAGCTGAGGTGAGTGAAACTGAATCCTTTGAATCGGAATCTTTAAATCAAAATGATTCAGAATTTGATTATGATAATTGTGATGACTTGGATGATTCTGATGAACCTGATGTTGATCAAATGACCATTGGTAAGAATGGTCACACTAAAACTGGTATTCTAAGAGTACTTGAAGAATCAAAGCTGCAATATCCTCCAAAGCAGAGAAACATGCTGAAGACTATTTTCAAGAGGATTACTAGACTCAATGAAGGACTTCAAGAACTGAATCTTCAAAAAGATGTTGATATTTGTGATCAACTGAAGAAGTACTTTTATTCCATGCAGATAAAGGTAAGAAGAAACAAGTATCAACTAAACAAAAGAAAAATTCTTCAATAGAAGATCTGCGAAAAGCAAAGTCTGCTGAATCCGTAGAACTTCTGCGGAAGAAGAAAGCCGAATCTACGGATGAGGTACCAAAAAGAGTAGCTGTTAACAAACAAAAGATGTTGAATCTGAAGCAACAAAAGTCATCAAAGGACAAGAAAGATTTAATTGCTGATATTTCAAGGAAGAGCAAGAACAAATCAAGCTCTTCAAAAGAGGAAACAAAAGCTCCCAAACTAAACAAGAAAAAGAAGAAAGATGAGCATGAAGAGGAATCAGAAGAAATGTATTGCAAGTGGTGTGATATGACAAATCATAATACAGAAGACTGCTACTTCAGCAGTTACTGTTCCATATGCAATATGAACAATCATATGACTTCAGAGTGTTACTTTAACAAATTCTATGCTATTTGCAACAAAAATAATCATTCAACTCAGGAATGCTATTTTAACAAAAAGAACAAAAGCAAAAGCACAAAGAAGTCAAAAACTAATTTGACAGAATCAGACTCTCAATCTACTGAAAGTCAAGATGATTTAAAGCAAAAGAATGTAAATCAAAAGCAAAAGTCAAAACCAAAGCAGAAATCTTCTGAAGATGCTATATTGTGAAGAAAACAACATCTAGCCAATCCAAAATACCTCACAAAAAGGTGGACTTGGCTGAGAAAAAGTCAATCATCAGTGAGAATTTCTTTGATCATTTTGAAAAGGGATCACATGTGTCTCAATCAAAAGCAAAAGATGATGAAACCTTCAAAAGTGTAGGTTCATCTTCTAAATCAAAATATCAACCAAAGAAAGATAAGGTGAAGGAAGAATCAACTAAGAAAGAAGACTCCAAAGCTTCTGCATCAGCTTCAATAGAATCATCCTCACCATTATCAAATCAAAATGAATGAACTAGATATGAAATTAATACTGAAACTTCAAGATTAAGTCATGAAGGAGTAAAAATTTTAGACACTGTTGACAAACCCAAGATCATTCAGACTTGGGTTGTCACTTCTAACTGATTTATTTCTGAATGCAGGAACAATATTGGAGAGCTGACAACAAGTGGTATGTTGACAGTGGTTGTTCCAGGCATATGACAGAAAACTGTTCACTCTCTATGATTTCAAACATAAAAATGCTTCTTATATGGCATTTGGTGGGGATAAAATAGGAGGTAAAATTGTTGGTGAAGGGATAATAACAAATGGTGTACTCAAGTTCGAGAAAGTAAATTACTGTGAAAATTTATAGTATAATCTACTTAGTGTGTCTCAAATTTGTGATCAAAATTATACCACATTGTTTGATAATACTAACTGTTACATTCTTAAGCCAGGATTTATTATTCCAAAAGAATGGATCTTCCTCAAAGCATCAAGAAAAGGAAACACTTATGTTTTGGATGTGAACAACACTTCTCTCACAAAACTTGAAACATGCCTTATATCTAAACTATTAGAAGACTTGTCTCAATTATGGCATAGAAGGCTTGTCCATTCTAACATGAAGAACATGAATAAATTGGTGAAAAATGACCTGGTCATTGGATTGCCAAACAAAGAGTTTCATTGCTCAACTCACTGTTCTTCTTGTTACAAAGGAAAACAACATAGAGTGTCACATAAATCCAAAATTATCAATACTAATACTACACCACTCAAATTGCTTCACATAGATCTGTTTGGTCCTACCAATGTGATAAGTATTGGAAAAAGGCAATATTGTTTGGTGATAGTTGATGATTTCACAAGATTCACATGGGTCTTTTTCTTAAAACAAAAGAGTGAAACATCATAAACATTAATGGACTTTGTGATCAGATTGAGAATCAACTTGATACAAAAGTTAAAATTTTTAGGAGTGACAATGGTATTGAATTTGTCAATTTTGAACTGGATTCCTTTTGCAGGAACAAAGGTATTGCAAGGCAATTTAGTGCACCAAGAACTCCACAACAAAATGGGGTTACTGAAAGAAGAAATAGAACTCTCATTGAAACAGCCAAAACAATGCTAGCTGATTCACAATTGCCCATCACTTTTTGGGCTGAGGCTGTGAATACTGCATGCAATGTTCAAAACAGAATCTTAATTGTTAAAGAACATAACAAAACTCCTTATGAGCTCTTATTTAAAAGAAAACCATACATAGGATATCTTAAAGTCTTTGGATGTCATCTAACTGTTTTGAACATAAAAGAGTCATTGGGAAAATTTTTAGAAAAAGCATATGATGGTTTCTTTGTTGGATAATATTCTACATCTAAATCATATAGGGTTTATGTTCCACAACATAGCATTATGGAAGAGACTCCTAATGTATCCGAAGATGTGAACGTTGTCCCTTCAACAGAACCAGGCTCTCAAGTGAATACAACAAACATTAGAAATGATTCATGTCCTCACTTATCATCCGGAGAAGTTCCTATGGAAGAGCAACATGCTTCCAGAAAAGTTCCTACGGACGAGGAAAATGCTTCCGGAGAAGTTCCTACGGAAGAGCAACATGCTTCCGTAGAAGTTCCTACGGAAGAGCAAAATGCTTCCGGAGAAGTTCCTACGAAAGAGAAAAATGTATTCGGAGCAGTTCCTACAGAACAGCAAACCAAGACTAGAGATGCTCCTGCAGCCCATACAAAAGACTCTCATGATCCTTCAACTCATGTTGAACATTTTGACTATTTCTTAAAGTCTCAACCTGAGTTGGATCAGTGTGAGGCAATGGAAATGACTAATCTAGGATCATCTATACCAGTTGAGTCAACACCTTCAATGAGAATCCATAAGACTCATCCAATCAACAACATCATTGGAAATCCAGCAAAGAGAACTATAAGGAGCCAAAGTGGTACTGCCAACCTTTGTCTCTTCAGGTGTTTTCTTTCTTAAGTGGTCCCTCCAAACATCACTACTGCTTTAAAAGACAATAGTTGGATTGAAGCTATGCAAGAAGAGCTTCAACAGTTCAGAAAGCAAAAGGTATAGTCTCTAGTTGATTTGCCTGAAGGTCAACATCCTATTGGAACTAGATGGCTATACAAAACAAACTGGATGATAGAGGGATTATTGTAAGAAACAAAGCAAGGTTGATTGCACAAGGATACACTCAAGAAGAAGGAATAGACTATGATAAAGTTTTTGCACCAGTTGCAAGAATTGAGGCCATAAGAGTGTTTCTGGCTTATGCATCATATAAGAAGTTCATTGTGTATCAGATGGATGTCAAGTGTGCATTCTTATATGGGAAGATTGATGAGGAGGTTTATGTGTCACAACCCCCTGGTTTTGAAGATCCTCATTATCCCCATAGGGTATACAAACTAGATAAAGCCTTTTATGGTCTTCATCAAGCACCACGAAAATGGTATGAAACACTATTATTTTTCTTGCTCAAGCATGGCTACAAAAGAGGAACTAATGACCAGACACTCTTTCTCAAACAAGAACATCAAGATCTCTTAGTAGTTCAAATATATGTTGATGACATTATATTTGGTTCAACTAATATATGTTGATGACATTATATTTGGTTCAACTAGTAAGAGATTGTGTGTAATTTTGAAGAGCTAATGAAATCTAAATTTCAAATGAGTAATGGGTGAATTAACCTTCTTTCTTGACCTTCAAGTTCATCAAAAATCCGATGGGATCTTCATCAATCAAGAAAAATACATACATCAAATTCTAAAGAAATACAATCTTGCTGAAGTATCCTCATGCAAAACACCAACATCAATAATTGATAAGATTGTTCCTCATCCTTCTGGAAAATATATTGATCAAAAGTTATATAGATCAATGATAGGTTCACTTATGTATTTAACTGCCAGTAGACCTGATATTATGTTTGTTGTGTGTGTATGTGCTAGGTACCAATCTGAACCCAAGAAGTCTCATCTCAGTGCTGTAAAAAGAATTTTCAGATACCTCAAAGGAAAACCAGGACTTGGTCTTTGGTATCCAAAGGATGGAGACTTTACACTCTATCATACTCAGATAGTGACTATGGTGGATGTAATAGTAACAGAAAATCAACAACCGTGGATGTCAATTCATTAGACCAATGCTAGTGTCATGGCAGTGCAAGAAACAAACCAATGTTTCTGTATCCACAGCTGAGGTTGAGTACATAGTTGCTTCAGCTAGTTGCTCTCAAGTTCTTTGGTTGCAAAACCAATTGCTTGACTATGGTTACAACTTCCTTCAAACTTCAATTTATATAGACAATTTTGCTGCTATGTTTATAACTGTTAATCCTGTGCAACATAGTAAAACAAAACATATTGAGATAAGATCATTTTCTGAGAGATTGCTCAGAAAAGGTTTGATTAAGTTAGTCAAAGTGGATACAACAAATCAGCTTGCTAATTTATTCACTAAAACCTTTGATTTAGTCAGATTTAATTTTTTGGTTGTGTCTCTAGGCATGATTAACTTAGATTAATCAATTAAAACAAACAAAATATTGTGTAATGATGCTTTGGCATGACATATTCTTGGGAAATGATAGTACACTATATCTTTGCTTATTCCTGAATTCATAAATTAACAATAAATCAAATCAAGTTTCTTGATATGTGAGTAGATTCATCTTGAGTGGAAACTAAACTGAGTGCATGCCGAACATAATGCTAAAGTGATTGTTTGTGGGAAACTTCATTTTGAGAATACAAGGTGAGTCTTTTTCTAATGTGACCAAATCACTCATCTAAACACACTATGTACCACACTTTATAATAGCTATCTTTGCAAATCATACTCCCTCTGTTTTGTGTAAACAAAGACCTGGGTGTATGATCACCATACTGAAGTTCAGTTACAAACGATGAAAAGATCATGATCCTCATCATCCCTCTGTTTTGTGTAAACAAAGACTTGGGTTAAAGGCACCTCTATTTTACGTGAGTAAAGACCTGGTGACCTGATGATGATCATATCTAAGCTCTCAAAAGAATTCTATGTGATCAATTGTATATTATCTTTAGCTTTTACATCATTGCATTAATGAGATGCCAAATGCATCTCAAGATAGAACTTATAACTTAAAGTACATAGTTCTTAAGTGTAAAAAAGTGATGATTTGACTAACAAAAGGAGGACAAAATCTTTGTGAATTGAATGTGAAGCCCATAATAGTTATTTCCAAATCAATATGAAAACATGATAAATAGCATGCCCAGTTGATACATGAGCTCTTGTATGGATTTAAGTGGACAATATACTTCAATCAGAACTTTGTTTAGGAATCAATTCAACAAAATATCTCATCAGGAAGAGGCTTAGTATTATAGTATGATCCCATCATATGTGTATATATGTCTGATCATCATCATACAGTTAAAAATCATGTTATTCCTCTTAAAGAAATTTATGATAAATGCTTAATTTCACCATTAATCACAAATTTAAGGGGAGTAGAATACATGAAGTTTAAGTTTTTTAATAACAGCATTGTCTATCTCATTATCAATTTGAAGGAATTGGAATCTGAGCATCATCTTAGCTTCTAGATACATGAAAATTTTATTAAAATCATTTAAAGCTTTCTTGTGCTAAATTGCCATGTATACAAAGTCAACAAGGTCCTAAAGCAATAAATGGTTCTAACCAATGGACTTGGACCATACAAACAACAATATTTCTCTGCTTTGTGCTATCTTAAGCATCAGCGGAAGCTACAGTGCTATCTTAAGCATCAGCAGAAGCTACAGTGCTATATTAAGCATCAGCAGAAGCTACAATGTGGAAAACTTAAATGTTTATCCGTAGATAAGTAAACTATGAATGATCAAAGATCAAATGTAATTTAATTTTATTGTTCATCAGCAGATGTTGTTGATCCGTAGATGTTCTAGGAAGAATATGTTGAGGGTCCCATTAATTAATGAGATAAAATTAATGTGTCTGAGAGTATAAATGATGCGGTCTGACTTCTCAAATTTATTATTTGCTATTTCAGCTCACTTTTCAGACCTAGAAAAACTCACTCTCAACAAAATTTTCCCTCCTCCATAGCATTTAAAATTTTACCACAAAAAAACATTAAACAAACATATATCGGTGTCCCTAATCTGTTGTTATTAAGGTAAAACATGTTGTAATGTTCAAGAATGAACTGCTTGATTCGTGTTTTATCTCTTAACTGTTCGTATTCTCATATCAGTAATGTGATTCTAACGAAATCTTCTTTTTATGATCAGATGGAATCGATTTGCGAGAGAACACTATGTGTGTGCCTTCTTAAACCCTAAGGATCCTATTTCAGAAGGGTGTCAAGAAATAATCAGATATTTGAGAAGATCAAGACTATCCAATGCCTTATCAGCAGAGCCTGTGATTTATCGATCACATATTACTGATTTCTGGAACTCTGCATACGTAGAAGAAGATGGTGAAGTTATTGTTGCTGAGATTAAAAATCGAAGGCTGAGAATCAATGAACAAACATAAGGAGGGTTCTTGAGTTGGGAGATGTTGAAGCAGGACACCCTGATGTGTTCGAAAATGAATACATAGAGAAAGTTTTTCTCGTGATGGGGTATGATGGTGATTTTGAAAAAGGAGAAATCAAGAAAGGAAGACTTTGTAAGCCATACAGATTTCTCTGTCACACATATCTGAAGTGTATTTCGAATAGAAAATCTGGCCTTGATAGATTTTCAAGACATATCTCTTCTGGCATCATTGGTATTTTTGGGGAAGAACCTACAATTACTCAAAGTACATCTTCAACTGCCTATGTGATCACATTAAAGTGCAGAAGGATGATAAGATGTATATCTTTCCAAGGTTTCTTCAACTAATCATTAATGCGGATCTGCCTGGAACTTCTGTGGATGGTGGTGTGTTTGTTCAAGCACACCTTGGTAGATATGTTCTGAACAAAATTTCTGGAAAATACAAAGGAGGTGACATGGACATGTTTGCACATGTGGTTGATGCTGCTGCAAATATTCCTGTTAGGATCAGTGATCTATGTTAGATTGATTGACAAGTATTGCAGCGGAATTCAAACAATGAATTAGTCGATTCACAAGAACAAAACGATATTCAATGAAGAACAAAGACGGTTATAGAGAGAGAGAATATCTGCAAATATATTTCATTCAATATTCGCTTTCGTGGTAACAGAATGTCACCAATTATGATTAGGTCGACACTCTTATATAAGAGATGTGACGTTGCTGATGTCACTTGATAGTGACATCTAACAGATTTATTTCAACTGAAACACAACTACTGAATATGTCAAAACAGCTGACATCTTCTTACAAAAAATGCTAAGTGTTATCAGTTGTACAATACTGAGAAATATAAAACTACTGAAACTACAACGACTGAAGAACAAGCTCTTCAGTCGTTTTACAAAATACTGAAACTAAAAATATAAAACTACTGATATCACAACTACTGAAGAAGTACTCTTCAGCAGTTGTGACAAACTACTGAAGCTTCAATACTTGATCTTCAGACTTTGACCTTCAGATGTTTCATCAGCTGATGACTTCAGTAGATATCATCAGCTGATGTCTTCAGTCTTTGTCTTCAGACTTTGTACATCAGTTGTTGATCTTCAACACTTGTAAACTCTTCAGTTGTTGTACTTCAGTACTTTGGTCTTTCAGCTTCAGCACTTGTGTTCTTCAGCTGTTCAGCTTCAGTACTTGTGTTCTTTAGCTGTTCAGCTTCAGTACTTGTGTTCTTCAGCTGTTGTACTTCAGCACTTTAGTTCTTCAGCTGTTGAAGTCTTCAGCACTTGATCTTCAGCTGTTTAAGTCTTCAGCACTTGTCAAACTGCTAATGAAGCTTTCAGCAGTTGTTTTGATACCATGTGGGACTTAGAGGTTTTCTGATCTTGGCTCATTGGTTCTTTTGGTCCAACAAACTCCCCTTCTTGATGTCTTCAAGCTTTTTATATAATAACCCCTTTTTGATCATCTTGTTTTCCAGTAAGGCTTGAGGGGTCATCTTTGCTTGATGAGCTTTCTTGAATTCATCAATTATTTCCCAAGGTGAGACTATAATGGCCAACATGATGGTAGAATCTATTGTTTTTCTAACCTGGCCATTGTATCTATGTGGAATAGTTCTTAATGGATTCTAGAACTCACCTTGGGGTCTGGCTATACTCTCACTCTCTCCTTCTGATACTGAAATGTGTGCCTGAGAGTGTACAGCCTCTGAGCATGCCCTTTCATGGCTTGTATAGATGATGACTGAGGAAATTCCTTGTCAACCATCTTCAGTAGTTGCTCATTGTGTTGTTTCTGCTGTTCTTCATCTTCTATCTTGACTCTTACCATTTCCCTTTGAGAGTCAGGTGTGATCATGGGTTGACTTCTGGGTTTTGGTAGCTTTAGAACAGCAGAGAGTGGCAGACTATCATCTTCATCCTCTTCTTCTTCTTCTTCTTCTTCTATCCTTAGCACCCTTCTCCTCCTTCTAGGTGCATCACTGGATGATGATTGGGTTGGTAAAGGAATTGGTTTTGAAGAATGAGGATGTTTAGATTTGGGCTTAGAGATTGGTTTGGAGATTTGAGGGGTAGGCTGTGTTTGAGTGGGTGGAAGGGAAGGTTGATCCAGCATCTTTGTAGTAAGTTTAGCCTTTGTAAGTTTTGCCATTTCCAACCTTTTACCAGCCCCAGCCTCATCAAGGGCTTCAACAATAATCCCCTTATGGAATTGCTCAGACAGACAGATTCTGGTGGCTATAGCCAGAATACTGTCTCTGGTCCACGCGCGAATCTCCATTAAAGATCTTCCTAAGTATTTTGCAATGAAGCGGACCATGATCTCCAATCTCTCTTTTTCAAGTGCATCATACCCAGCCCATCGGGTTTGAATCTCTTGCACTTCCAACCTCCTGATCTCACTATCCAATGTGGCTGTATCAAACCCTTGCCTGAAGAATTGTTCATTATTTTATCCATGGATCGGCTTGTGTATTATCAGCATCTTTTACCAGCTCTTCCAAGGATTTGTCTTCAGCAGTAGGTTGATCATCAGCACTTTCTTTCGTTGGTAAGTGAGCAGTGGTTGCTTTTCTTTCTCCTCCTCTGGGCTTGCTTTTGAGCCTTCTCTTCCTCTGTTCTTTTCCTCTTCTTTTCTTTCACTGCAGTACTCTCCCCCTTTTTGGATGCATTGGAGGTAGGGGTTTGTACCGCAGAAAGTGTCTTTTGCACAGCAGCATCAATCAAGGGTTGTAAAGTTGAGGAAAGCCTCTCATCAATATCTTTAGTCACAATGTCAGTGATTATGGGTTTGATGAGAGGGAGGGAATTTTGAAGTACAGCAACTATTTGCTCAAGAGGGTTCTGTTCCTGAGAAATAGTGCCTGAAGCAGAGGCAGGTGGCTGAGTTTGGAGTGGCTCAGTGTTTGGGGAACCTTCAACTGAAGGTGCCATCTGTGGGTTGGTGGAGGCAGATGGTCTTTCTCCTTGTGAGAGTTGGTCAAGTAGGTTTTGCAGCCTACTGACTTTCTCCTCAAGGATTGTGTTCTGGGCAAGAACATCGTAGAAAAAGCCCAGATCATCATCAGCCGAAGCTGAATCACCTGACCTCCTTCTTGGAGCAGGATTTACATGCACTGGGTGTAGACCAGTGGTTGCATGTGCCCCTTTTTCTTGGTACTGGGGACTTCCAGCCTCAGGACAATGTCCATCATCAGCTGTTGCCTCTAGTGAGGTCTTAGCAATGTTACCACCTCATTCTGATCATGTGCTGATTCAGAAGAGGTGGCAGCCTCACTAGATATTCTAATCTCCTTATCTACACCAGGAGATAGAAGTGGTAAACCCCTGTGCTGTGGGTTCTCAATTGCACTGTGTTCCTCCCCCTCAATGGTAGAGGTGTTCCCAGTAGTAAGTGGTTTCTGGGGAGAGGGTGAGGAGTGCAGTTGAGTCAGCACTTGTGCAACTATTAAAGTTGGGCTGTGAGGGGCGGTTGTATGGGGTGAAGGGATAGAAGCGTGTGCACCTGGGGAGGTTGGTGCTCTTCAATGGCAATCCCCTCAAGTGAGGAAGATCCCAGATGTGTAGGTACCCCTGTGTGGTTGCTGCAGGCTCCTGTTGAGAGGAATCCTGAGCGGCTGTGGCTGGAAGAGTCCTTATATCCACTAGGGGGTTTGGACCAGTGGATATCTCCTGTGTTTGTATTGCAGGGGCATCCTTAGGGGACTCATTCCCTGAGTAGCCGTTTTGGGTTTCTTTTTGGTGGGTTTGGTGGGGACTTTGATTTGGAGGTGGTGGCTGTGGGTTCCAGCTGCGTGGGTTTGCGCAGCTTGGCAGCCAATTTGAGTGTCTGGTCAGAGTTGTGCCGGGAGTATACTTCCGCAGAACAGCCGTAGCAGGGACTCCCAGGCCAACAAGTCCCTCAGCATGAAGCTGGTTTGTATGATGGCCATTATGACCCGTGGATATAGTATCCAACGGTTAGCAGTTAGTTTTTGAGCCATATCCTTGAGCTCCGAAAATATTATTTCTGAAAAGTTTAACGGCTGTTGCTCAAGAATAGAATACATTACCTGCTGCCACTTTGTCGACATTTGATCCCAAGACGAAGTCTTAGGAGCCAAACATACATTCACCATGTGAAAAATTCGGCGTTCAGCGTCATGGAAGTGTTTCTTCATGATAGTGGAGGCACTTAGATTGCCCTGATATCCATGTTGGGCAAAGGATAGATCTGTAGTGCCCTTGGGATATCCAGCAGGAGAAATGGCATCATCCAGATGGAGAATTTGGCGGATTATTGCAGGAGTGATGACCACTTCTTTGTTGTTGACGACCGACTGGAGAGATGGTGTGTTGTTCTCCCTAGTGGTAATGGTGACGTTCATCCAAAACTGTTGGAGGGATTCGGCATGTAGTATGGGATTCAGAAGAAATGCCGTTTTGTATTGGGACTGAACCATAAGATCGATAGCAGTATCGAACTTAGCCCAGACAGGCGATTTAGTAAGGTAGGCAACACAGTTGTGTCGCGGTTTAATTTGCATGGACGCCATTGAGAAGAGAGAAGTTTTGGAGAGGAACGTTAGGTTTGAAGAAGATGAAGCTTTGAAGGATTAGGTCAGGGATATTTATAGGGTACGGGTAAGAAAACGACTGAAGAATGTGGTGTAGTCATCAGTAGTTTTAAACGACTGTTGACATGGTATTATCCTTTCAGACGTTGAAACAGCTGAAGTCGTGGTGTTAGGCATCAGAAGTTAGAAAACTACTGAAGACCGTGGTTTTGACTTCAGATGATTGAAACAACTGAGGACTTGGTGTTTGTCATCAGTAGTTGTGAAACTACTGAAGACAGTGGTTTTGTCATCAGCTGTTGTAAACAACTGAAGACTTGGTATTAGTCATCAGTAGTTATAAAACTACTAAAGACATGGTTTTGCTTCAGTTGTTTAGAATGAAACAGCAGTTGTTGAAACAACTGAAGAAAAGTTCTCTTCAGTAGTTGTCGTCAATTCATAGCCTTTCAGCTGTTTCATGCTGTCCTCAACACTTATCAGATTTTGCATCTGATTTTCAGGTGTTTCATAGGACATCAGTACTTATCTGTTTATACTGATTTTAGTAGTTGTAACTACATCAGTAGTTTTAACTACATCAGTAGTTTGGAACAGATAAGGACTTCAGTACTTGTGAGGCATTTAGCCATCAGTAGTTATAAAAATTACTGAAGGGAAAAGGACTCATCAGTACTTATATGTGACATGGGTACCAATGATCACCAGTAATTACTACTGAAATCATCAGTAGTTGTCACTTATTCTAGCTGCAGCATACCAAGCCTTAACACAGGTTTTGGAAAGTAGAACTATCCAAAGGCTTAGTAAAAATATCTGCAAGCTCATCAGCACTAGGCACAAACTTAGGATCAATCAGACCTTTTTCAAAGCAATCCCGAATAAAATGATGTCTGATCTCTATATGTTTGGTCCTAGAGTGCTGGACTGGATTTTTGACAATACACAGAGCTGAAGCACTATCCATTAACAATGGAGTCTTAGTCTCTGTAATGCCATAATCCAGAAGTTGGTTCTGAAGCCAGAGTACCTGAGAGGTGCAACTTGCAGCAGCAATGTACTCAGCCTCAGCAGTTGATGTAGCAACAGATGTTTGTTTCTTACTCTGCCAAGAAATCAAACAGTTGCCTAGGAATTGACAACCACCAGAAGTTGACTTTCTAGTTAACTTGCACCCTGCATCGTCACTATCTGAAAAGGCAACTAATTTGCAAGAGTTCCAGTGGAATACCATAAACCCAGAGATTGTGTACCTTGCAAATATCTAAAGATTCTCTTGACTGCAATCCAATGAGACTCTTTAGGAGCAGCCTGAAATCTAGCACAAACACATGTAGCAAACATAATATCTGGTCTAGAAGCTGTTAGATACATCAAGGACCCAATCATACATCTGTAAAGCGTTTCATCAACAGCTTTACCTTTCTGATCAGCATCCAGTTGTGTGGTGTTGCACATGGGAGTAGAACAGGGCTTACAGTTTTGTAAATCAAACTTATTCAAAAGATCTTTTGTATATTTTGACTGATGAATAAAAGTTCCATCAGCCTTTTGTTTGATTTGCAAGCCTAGAAAGAACTGTAATTCTCCCATTGCACTCATTTCAAACCTCTTTTTCATCAATGTTGTAAAATCATCACACAACTGGGGATCAGAGGATGCAAAAATAATATCATAACATAAATCTGAACAAGTAGCTTATGCTGATCCACCTTCTTAATAAACAAAGTTTTATCAATGGAGCCTCTAGTGAAATTATTCTTAAGAAAAAGTAGAGAGTGTCTCATACCAGGCTCTAGGAGCTTGTTTCAACCCATAAAGAGCCTTATCAAGTTTGTACACCCATTCAGGATGTTTATTATCCTCAAGCCTGGTGGTTGACACACATAAACTTCTTCCTTTATTTTACCATATAAAAATGCACTTTTAACATCCATTTGAAAAACTTTAAGATTGTGGAATGCAGCATAGGCTAAGAACAATCTGATTGCCTAGTCTGGCTACAGGGGCAAAGGTTTCATCATAGTCAATACCTTCTTCTTGTGAAAACCCCTGTACAACTAGTCTAGCCTTGTTCTTAACAATAAGCCCATTTTCATCGGTTTTATTCCTAAACACCCATTTAGTACCTATTGCACACTTACCTGGGGGAAGAGGAACAAGTTCCCACACTTGCTGTTTCTTGAACTGAAGTAGCTTAAGCTGCATAGCTTCAACCCATCCATTGTCTCTCAAAGCAACATGGTAGTTCTTTGGCTCTAGCTGACTGATGAAGAGAGCATAGAAGCAAAATTAGACAATTGACTTCTGGTTGAAACACCAGCATTGATATCACCAATAATCTGAGTCATGGGGTGATTCTTCAGTTCTTGATACACAATGAGATCTGTGCAAGTGTTTGTAGAACCTTCAGCAGCAGCAGATGTTGATGTAGACTCTTGAAACCAAGAATTTGATGGTAACTCAAAAGATGTAGAGGAAACAGAGATCTCATCAGCATTTGTTGTGGATGGAACTGCTGAAGCTACAGGAACATCAAGTTTAGTAGACACAGGCAGTTGGTCACTAAACTTGAATAGGTGAGTATTGATATTATCATCATCATCATTAATACCACCAGGTGGAAGACATGCTGCAGAAGATGATTTAGCCACAGGATCTGCAACAGCTGGAGGTTGATAAGGAACATATTGCAGTATGTCAAATCAAACAACTCCACAGGTTTTGTGGAATCTTGTCCAAAGGAGATTCATTAAACTTCACATGCAGAGTCTCTTCAACTATCTTTGTTCTGCAGTTGAAGACTCTGTATGCCTTGCAAGTAGATGAATAACCAACAAATACTCAGCATCCACCTTAGGATCAAATTTATGGAGTTGATCCTTTGTGTTGAAATAAAACAGGGACACCCAAATGCTTTAAAAAATGAAATTAGAGGAGCCAAATGATGGAGAACTTCATATGGAGTCTTCATCAACCTCTGATTTACTAAAACTCTATTCTGCACATAGCAAGCTGTGTTGACAGCTTCAGCCCAAAGGTCAGTGGCAAACCAGAGTCAGCCAGCATGGACCTTGCAGCTTCAAGAGGGTCCTGTTCTTTCTCTCCACTACTCCATTTTGTTCTGGAGTCCTTGGGATGCTAAACTGCCTTTTGATTCCCTTTGAGAGATAGAAGTCATCAAGTGTATGATTCCTGAATTCAGTTCCATTATCACTCCTGATACACTTGACTGGAAGGAATACTGCTTCTCAATATACAACACAAAGTTAATAACCTTCTGAGCAACCTCATCCTTTGAATGTAGAAAGAAAGTCCATACAAATCTGGAGTAATCATCCACAATTACCAGACATATTTCTTCTTGCCAAGCTCATCACTCTCACAGGACCAAATAGATCCATATGCAGTAATTGCAAGCAGGCAGTGGACTTAGGCTCTTCAATAGGAGGGAATGAGACTTTGTGATGTTTTCCTTTTAAACAAGCAGTGCAGGTTTCATCACAGTGGAACTCCTTTATTGGTAAGCCTCTGACTAAACTATTGTGATAAGCTGATTCATGTTTTTGAAATTAACATGACCCAGCCTTCTGTGCCACAGTTTAGATTCTTGAGAAGAGGCTTTGGAAAATAGGCAAGGATTGCCTTTGAGATCTATTTTCTTGGAAAGATCTAAGGCATACACTCTTCCTGTCCTGTTGGCTCTTAGGAGAGTGTTCATCCAACACCTTGTCAATCAAATGCAAAACTTTGGATGACAGAATCCTACAGTTCTGACTGGTGAAAAGAGCAACATGGCCTTTATCACACATTTGACTGACACTCAAGAGATTGTACTTGAGATTTTCCACATGATTAACATCATCAAATTTGATTTCTCCATTGGAGACAAAACCATTACCAATGATGTAACCCCTAGCATCATTGCCAAAAGAAACAAATCCCTTCTTTCCTTGAGAGTAGTCATGAAGAAGAGCTATTCCCAGTCATGTGCATAGATCCCCCACTGTCTACATACCAGATGCTACTTTGGCATGTTGGAGAACCCTGCAAAAATAAACAATCAGTTAGTTTTGGAGACCCAAACTTTTTTGGTTTTGGGCCTGGTCTCATCAATAGATGGTAAACTAACATGTTTATTTGAAACAACAGCCTGAGAGGAAGAAGATGGTGAAGAAGAGGAATCCTTTGGCTTGGATCTCCTTTTTGTGGTTTCAACATAGGAGCATCTAGTTGGTTAACTCTACCCAACAGATGTTGAACCATCATAACCAGCTGTGTCTGATTTTGTGATAAAGCTTTCAGCTCATCAGACACATTGCCAGTGGAGTTTGATAAGTTCCTATGTTGCACCTTCTTCTTCTGAGCACTCTCAGCTGTCACCTATTTAACCCCTTCCTTTTTGGATTTCTTTGAGGACTTAAGGTTTACAGGATTTGATGTTGCTGATACAATGTGGTCTCAAACTCAGTTTTCATTTTACCATTCTCTCTCTTTAATTTCTTCTTTTTGTTTGAGTTTGGAACCTCTTTTGTACCAACAATCATCTGTAAGATGATTGAACAAACCACATACTTCACATGGTTTCTTCTTCATCTTAGTCTTAGTTGATCATCAACTAAAGAGGGTGAAGCAACTGGAGACTTGCTCTTCAATGCTTTGAAGCATTGTTTGCTTTCTTGACTGCCTCTTTAGTAGTCTTCAAACTCTTTCTACTGGCAGTTTTCTTCTCTTCAGTACTGACAGTAGTTGGAGTTTGAACTTCAGGTGTTAAATCCTACTCTCTAGTCCTTTCAGGACTTTCAGAATTAACTCCTGAGTTGATCAACTCATTGATCATGTGAGTGTCAGCATTTGAACCATCAACATCAGCTGATAGGTTTAGAGAGGGCTTGATGCTGACTTCTACTTCTGATTGTGTTGTATCAGAAGGTAGATCACATGATGAGATGGATTGGTTATCACTCTCACCATCAGATTCTACCTCTGCTCTTGGAGTAAAATCTGTAGGTGGAGCAGTGTGATTGTAACCAATGCCAAACTTCACATTGGAAGCAGATTGCTTACTAAGAAGCATTTTAAAACCTTTGCATGATTGTACCCATCTATCACACTCTACCTGGGTAACTGCAAGGGTTTCTTTGAGATCTTTATACTTCTCTAGAAGTATCTCTTCCCTAGCCTTATCATCAGTATTTGGCATTTCAGTTTGTAAATCTCATCATTTTTATCATTAAGCACAGACTCAAATTCAGCTTTGTTTTTGGAAATTATTGTTCTAGCTCAATGTTCTTGTTGATTAAAGCTACATTTGCTTCTCTAATAGATGCAAATGCTGCTATGCATGTGTCAGAACATATTTGGCTTTTGCCTCAGAGGATACCTGTGATACCTTTGGTGTAGAGGCATTAGAGGATGAAGTATCAGCAGAATCCAAAGCCATAAGAGCTAGATTTCCAAATGGACTTTCACCACCATGTTGACCAGCACCTGAGAACAGTTGTTCATGACCAGACATGTCATCTGGTAAACTGCTCCAGTCAACAACTCCTGGGGTGAAGAAGCTGTGTTGTTGAGGTTGAGTTTGTTGATGAGATTGAGAAGGCTGTGGTTCAGGCAATGCTTGTGGTTGTTGTGCAATTGGAGCTTGAACAGATTTGGTTGAGGCACATAATAGCAGGGATAAGGATATGACATTTGACCCTGGGGAACAAAGTATGCAGGAGATCTAGGATGTGAATAATGACCAGAACCAGCAGGATGTTGCCCTCTGTTTTGTGGACTAGTACTAGGAAAAGTCACAAAGGGTGCAGAAGAGTTAGATCCAGTTGATCTACACTCTCTTGCAAAGTGTCCTCGCCTTTGGCATTTGTGACACCTCAACTTACTCTTGTCAAAACCAACTTTGGTTTTGCCAGAGAGTCCAGGAAATTTCCTGCCAGTTCTCTTATAGAACTTCTGAGATCTGATATTAATCAGTGCCATCTGGCTCAGAATATCCATCTCTTCTAGATCATCATCAGCTATTTCTTTCAGATCATCCATGATGAAGCATAAATTGTCACTATTACTACCAGCATGACTCTCAATACCAACAAATGCATGATCAGAACTATTTGAAGAGAAATCAATATGCTCATCATAATTGCTTTCAGATGCAGCATATTCTGGCTCATGACCAACCAAGGCAGTGTTGCCTGGTACAAAGTCATCAGTGAGCTTTCCTGATGAGGACAGTTTCCTCTTCTGCTCTATCTCTCTTTCAAATGTAAGCAGTTTCCCATGAAGTTGGGTGAGAGATAGGCCTTCTAGATTTGCACTGGAGCGTAGGACAATAGTGTATGTGTCCCATCTCTCAGGCAGTGATCTAAGGAATCTGTTGTTCATCTGGCTATTGGTGTATTCCTGTTTCACCATTTTCAGCTCAGATATCAAGCAGGAAAAGCGCTCAAACTGTTGAGTCGGTGTCTCACCCTTTCTATGAGAGAATGTCTCATATTGTTGGGCAAGGATTTCTCTATTGTTTGCTAAGACCTCATCTGTGCCACCGAATTGTTCCTTCAGGGCATTCCAGAGATCATGAGTAGTTTCATGATGCATAAGCCCTGAATAGATTTCATTAGGCAGTGCCATGGCCAGAATTCCATGGGCTTTAGCATCAATCTCAAATAGTTTCCGATCTTCATCAGAGTATTGTTCCTTCTTCTTCGGAACCATTTGATTGGTTTCCGGATTGTTCACCATAGGCTTATGTGGTCCATGTACCACAGATGTCCAACACCTGAACTGTTAACAGACAGGTGATGAAGCATTCTTCGTTGCCATATGTTATACTCGGTCCTAACCAGCATCGGAGGCTTGGTTGAGGAACCGGTATTGTGAGGATCATTAGAAGGAGTCGTCATCTCGGATTCAAACAAATTCGGTTAAACTAAACAGATTTAGAACAAAAACGCAACAACCAATTGAACCAGAAGATCTCAAAATAAATGAACGAAAGCGGCAGAAATTCAATAATCTATAACCAGTTCTTGCAAATGCGCTAATTCAATCAAACACAGAAATCAATTAGCAGTTTCAATGATCAATTGTTAGATCGATCAATGATTAACCATGCTCTGATACCACTTGTTAGGATCAGTGATCTATGTTAGATTGATTGACGAGTATTGCAGCGGAATTCAAACAATGAATTAGTCGATTCACAAGAACAAAACGATATTCAATGAAGAACAAAGATGGTTATAGAGAGAGAGAATATCTGCAATATATTTCATTCAATATTCGCTTTCGTGGTAACAGAATGTCACCAATTATGATTAGGTCGACACCTCTTATATAAGAGATGTGACGTTTGCTGATGTCACTTGATAGTGACATCTAACAGATTTATTTCAACTGAAACACAACTACTGATGTCAAAACAGCTGACATCTTCTTACAAAAAATGCTAAGTGTTATCAGTTGTTACAACTACTGAGAAATATAAAACTACTGAAACTACAACGACTGAAGAACAAGCTCTTCAGTCGTTTTACAAAACTACTGAAACTAAAAATATAAAACTACTGATATCACAACTACTGAAGAAGTACTCTTCAGCAGTTGTGACAAACTACTGAAGCTTCAGTACTTGATCTTCAGACTTTGACCTTCAGATGTTTCATCAGCTGATGACTTCAGTAGATATCATCAGCTGATGTCTTCAGTCTTTGTCTTCAGACTTTGTACATCAGTTGTTGATCTTCAGCACTTGTAAACTCTTTAGCTGTTGTACTTCAGTACTTTGGTCTTTCAGCTTCAGCACTTGTGTTCTTCAGCTGTTCAGCTTCAGTACTTGTGTTCTTCAGCTGTTCAGCTTCAGTACTTGTGTTCTTCAGCTGTTGTACTTCAGCACTTTAGTTCTTCAGCTGTTGAAGTCTTCAGCACTTGATCTTCAGCTGTTTAAGTCTTCAGCACTTGTCAAACTACTGATGATGAGCTTTCAGCAGTTGTTGTGATACCATGTGGGATTTAGAGGTTTTCTGATCTTGGCTCATTGGTTTTTTTTGGTCCAACAATTCCTCAAGAGCTTGTGTTGGATGTTCAACAAGAGGACTCTCAAGCCAATTCAGTTCAAGACACTTATTCACCTGGTATATCTCCCATACATCATCAATCTCAATCATCCCTACCTAATTCACCAACAAGCCAAAACACTGAACCAAACTCTCCCTTTCACCCTCTATCACAAAACCCAAAACACAGAACCAATCTCTCCCATCCGCCATCAATCACCAAATCAACAACTAACATCCCTACCACAATCACCAGCCAGGCAAAACACAGAGCCAATCTCTCCAATCCACCCTCTATCACCAAATCAGCTTCAAATGCAACTTTATCAACAACCTCCAAATCCAAAAATTCAGCCACTGAGAGCATTTACACTGGGGAGACAGAGTTAGCCTCAAAAGCAAGTACTGTTAAACTATCATTATCCAAAACTAAATCCCCTATACTCTTAAATAAAACTGAACCAGTCTCTCCGGTCACTGATCATCATCATCAACAACAACCACATCTAGAACCAAAAGCTCAAGTTATTAAAATTAGTTCAAGCTCGATAGGTGAAGCACATAAAGAAGTAACAGATGATGAGATTGCTTCTCAACACGAGGAAATAGAAGAAGAGGCAAACTATGTCGATGTGATTACATACAATGAAGATGATCTAAGTGATAATGAAATCCCTGTCAGCAAGAGTTATCTGGTTGCTGAGTACAACAAGCTAGTGCTGAAATCGAACAAAAGAAAGCAAAGAATACAGGAGCTGAAGGGAGTGATCAGAGAAAAGGATGAAGAGCTGATGAAACAAGAAGCTAGAATAAAAAGGTTGAGAGAAGATGCTCAATGCAACAATGAAGTCATTGATGCTCTAGTTGATAAGGAGTCTGAGCTTAATGAGTCAGCAGAAACTGAAAAGGAAGAAAAAGAAAGGATGATGATGAAGCTTAAACAAGCAAATAACTCTATTTCTGCTCAATCAAATATGATAAAAAGAAAAGTAGAAGAGATTGATCATCTCAAAATGAAGATCTGTGCATTAGAGTCAAATGCTGATGTTTCAACTGTTCAAACAAAACAATCTGCTGAGGCATCAAAAGAGTTAATTCAGTGCTCAAGGAAAAGAAAGTATCTTGGTGTTACAAAGAAGAAGATGACAACTGATGAAAGTTCCTCCAAGAAACAAAAGCTCACATCTCCCGAACACACACCTTCAGTAGATTTATCTATTGTGAAGTCTATCTCTCATCAGGATGATGACAGTGATGAAGAGTGGAAAGAGCTAATCAAGGAAGACTCTCCAACAGATCAGAATGTCTCAAAGACTGATGATCTTCTGTCTTTAAAAGACATATTAGAAGAGAGGCCTGAATCAACCATGTTAATGACACTCATAAACCATGGTTTCCCTTATGACATGGTTGAAAGGCTAAACATGACTGAGATGAAGAATCTGTTGAAAGAATTTAAGCTTGTGTGCTTTATGATTCCAAATTGTGACTATGAAGCCTTCAGCATCTTTCAATCCATCCCGAAGATAAAGAAGGAATGGGACAATGTGACATAGCTAAGTTGAGTAAATACAACATGACTTACTAGTTACAAGGCCAAAGCTACAAACCTTATGAGCTTAAGGAAGGTCAGTAGGAGAACTCAGAAGGATGATGGAGCATGTGATGAAAGTCGAGCTGGATACTGGTGTAAAATTCAGAACTAAGGCTCCACATCCATCCTATAAGCAACAGAGCAAACTTCCTGCTGAACCTATAACAGTTGAACCTAAAGATCAGCACAAAGGGAAGGACAAATTGATCAGAGAACCAAGAGAAGTAATACCAATCAAAGTATGGCCACTTGGCACTATAGTGAGGGAGATTACTGAACAGAAATCCACTCTGATACAACTAATAGACCACCTCACAACTCCCAGTTCTATGGAAGAGAACAGGATTATGGCCTGGAAATATGATCCGGACTGGGATTGTGCTATTATTAAAAGAACATCTGGAAGAGTTGAATACTTCCATGATGTATTTTCAATGGTGAGTCTGCCAGAGAATGACATCAAAGATCTTCAAAGCCTGATCATCTGCAATTATCCAATTCACTCTAGAGGAAGAGACTTCTCAACCCTAGTGGGAAAGCTCAAGACTAAATTTAAAGATGATGTCCTCAGAGAATCTAAAAGAGAAGACGCAGAGCATCAGAAGAGAATCAAGGGCTTAAAAGATACAAGTCCAATGCCTCAAAATCTATAGATGATGAATTCTAGAAGAGGGTTGGCTACAAAAGTAAAACTACAACAGCAATCAAATGCTTTAAAGGGACTCAATTCACATACCCTATAACTGAATGGGGTTATGTTGAGAAAACAAAGGAGTTGGTCCTGCTAAGAAATGCTGAAAATAAGAAAGCTGACCGGATCAAGATCTTTGATCCTGTGGAAATCAAATTACTTCATCCCAGCTACACCTCGTACCTTAATGACAAATTCTTTCCCAACCTGGCTGATGAAAAAGCACAAAATGATTTGTTCCTGCATGTCCATGTGATACAAGTGATTGCCAAATTACATGCCAAAGCCTACAAAAGAAGAAGATTCAATGCTGGACTGCTAAAGGGAACAACATTTGATGAATTCACAGAACTCAGAATTTCAAAGCAAGATGAGCTAGAAGTGGTGAATAACAACAATGTGTTAGACACACTCACTACGAAGGAAGATGTTCTGGGGATAAGCTTTGAGACTCTGAAGAAGTTCAGCAAGATGAAGATCAAATACAAGTATGATGATCAGAAGACTGTTGTGTCTTACTTCTACAACAAGATCATTGCCAGAATCAAGGAGCTTTCTATTTTGAAGGATTGATTACAAGGATCTAAGCCTAAGGGGGAGTATTGTTAGATCTAGGACTTATAGGTCTACATCAACTTGTATAGGCTTAGAACCATAATCAATTCTTGTAATAAATATTTGTAATTGTCATTTATTCTACATGCATTAATTATATATGCTAACCCATATATGTGTGTTATGGATAATTGCAGGTACAAACATTATTCTTGGTCAATTTATGAAATTGACCAAGTGTAAGAAACATCTACGAATGAACATTTTGTTCTTCCGTAGATATGTTTCTTACAAGTAACATTACATCCAAAGATCTTCTGCGGATGAACAACCAGAACTGAAGAACAAGTTTGCTTCGGAAGTACAAGTTTGCTTCGGAAGTGCAAGTTTTCTACGGAAGAACAAGATTCCTACGGAAGAACAAGATTCCTACGGAAGAACAAAACGTCTACGGAAGTACAAGTTTTCTACGGAAGAACAAGATTCCTACGGAAGAACAAAACGTCTACGGAAGAACAAGACTTCTACGGAAGAACAAATTCCTATAGAAGACACTATTCCTGCAGAGTCCAAACACTTGTATAATGCAGAGCGTTACAAGTCAACAAGGCAGTTATGTAATTACCAAGAAATCCTATGATTCCTTAACTGACACAAATCAAATCCCAAGAGATCCGGTGTTTCCTAGAACAGAAACATCATTGTCTATATATATGGATCCTAGGTTTCGATTCAAGGACGATGGTTTTTAGACGATTGATTGAACAGCAATAGCAATAGCAATAGCAATAGCAATATGACAATCACCGTCTCTCAATCAAATCCTAGCAGCCGTCATATCATAACAAACTTTAATATCATTCATTCATTATTTTGTAATCATTAACATATTTTAATGAAATACATATTATTCATTAATTGTGTTTCTTTTAGTGTGTTCTTGAATATTTATTGATAATTAAAGTTATTACAAGCAATTAAACCAAATTAACGTTGATTCCGCAAACGTTGACTTGCAGTCAACCGACCTGATTGCGATCCTTGGATTCACAAGGGGTCTCGAGTTCTTCATGAACCACCTTTTCAACTCTAGGCCTTCCTCTTTTGGTTTGCGGTTCAGCACCACGACCTCCACCACGTGAAGCTTTCGAAGATCTACCACCGGCTATCCACTCACACACTAAAAGATTCAAACACAAACACGGTCATTCAAGGAAACAGCTTAGTTTATGTCAAGTATAGTAAGTCCCTAATTACAGTGGCCGGTTATGATTAGCCACTTACTTTACTCTTCATACCCCAAGCATTACCTATCCTGACTACATCAGTATCTAAATCTACAAACAACACTTAACCATATAACATGCGCACATAATACTGGTTATCATTAAGAAAATACTTGATGGCACGCAGCTACTCAGATTGGCATCCCTTCCCTTTCCGTCCCATTTTCAGTTTAAGTTTAGGTTTATTTGATAATTTACCCGTTTCACTTAAACTTTGGCTCTGATACCAACTTGTAAGGCCCCGTTCCTGGGATGCTTACAGCTGGCCAATCATTACTCATAAAACATATAACTACATTAACTTGAAATAAACGTTGCAGCGGAAACATTAAAAACAACATTTTCAATATAAATGCTTTTGCAAACTAATACAACATTCATTACAAAATATTGTTTATTCGCATTATAATGCAAAAACATTGTTCAAAAGAATGCCATCCAAAAGAGCTGAGTAGCCGCCCCGCGCCATCCTCAGCAACATTACCTGCCAACTGGAAACATATAAAAGTTAGCCTTAGTGAGTGAGTTCTAGTTTTATAATAAAATATGCTTATCTTTCATTTAAAAATGTCCGTTACTTTCTTTCAAATCATAACAGTATTAGAATGTGATCACACATCGTACGTACACATAGATAATAGTTATTATCTTCATCATTGTTCATTTCATACATTTATTATCTTTCGTTACTATCTAGATCATATCATATGCTTAACCCCCCTCAAGAGCACCAAGCAATTCATCTAGGGTTAAGCGAGAAGGACCCCATACATATGGTCAATCACAAAGATTGAACCCCCCGTGTGCATCCTCATGGGGTATTTAACCCGCACATAGTTGAGCTGACAACCCCTCATTGGGTGTGAACCTCCATACATTTGCTTAATCACATGGATTAAGCCCCAGTGTGCATCCTCATGGGGTAGCTAACCCACACACGGTTGAGCTAACACTCCTCATTGAGTGTAAACCTCCATACATTTGCTTGCAAGCCTTTCTTATGTTCGTTCATTCATTAATGCATGCATTCTTTAATTTCGTTCCTCTTTTCATTATCTTCCATTTTACGTTACATAATACTTTCATTTCATTCATTAACATTCAACGTAAGGCCACGGGAAGAATAATCATACATAATAAGGAACATCAACATAAACATTCAAACATCGCCATACACGGCACCATCATACATAATATACATCATACATACCCACATGCATAAATATCATAACGTCTAAGACCCCAAAAGTCAACTTATACGAACCTCCGGGAATCTCCCAAGTCAAAACCTACTTTTGCACTTTCCCCGAAAGTCAAAATAAACTATGTTCTTTCGGACGTATGAGCCCTGTTTGGGCGTATGGACCCTATTCAGTGGCATGGCCTTCCATGCGCATGAGAACACTAAGGCGAATGGACACTATGGGCGAATGAACACTTAGGCGTATGGGCTTCCAGTCGCATAACCTTCATGCGTATGACCCTCAATCGCATGGCCTCCTGGCGCATGGACCTTAGTCGTATAACATCTAGGCGCATGACCTTTAGTCGCATGACTTCCATGCATATGAACCTCAGCCGCATGGCACCCATACGCATGGACTTCAGTCGCATGACCTTCATCCGCATTCCCCCCAGTCGCATGAATATCATGCGTATGACTCTCAGTCGCATGCCTTTTGGCCGTATGGCCTCCAGTCGCATGCCGTTCGGACGCATGGACCTCCAGTCGCATGAGCCCTAGCTCATGCAGAATGCAGTCTTCCCCAAACCTAATCTACAATTTTTGGCCTCCAAACCCTCTTAGACCTGTTCTAACCTCAAATCAACCATCCTAAACCTTAGAAACACATACCACAACACCATTCAAGCACAACCAAGCCCGAAATCAAACCACACCCGAATCACACACATACACATACACATACATACGGGTTTACACCCAACACAACCAAAAACGATTTGCCATATGTTCCAGCCCTAAAATCAGTTGAAAACGTGTAAAAGAGGGGTCCTAGAACTCACATTAACAGCCTCTTGAGTAGAGCTTCCTACAAACCCGTTTGCCTTCGACTTTCGCACTCGAATCCAAGAAAACCCGAAGCTTTTTGCCATTTTCTCTCCCTTTCTTCTTTTGGCCGAATGGAGTGAGTGTGGGAGAGGGGTGTGGGCAGATATCTAAATCGTTTAAATTGTGTTTTTAGGCTTGAGAAAGACTAAGATAAACAAAAGGAGCTTAAATAAAGAGAAAGTTGAATGAAACAACAAAACAAAACAATTTAAAAACATGGCATGTTGCGGTAAACTATTATGGTTAAATCCTTTGAAGAGCAGGGAGAAATGAATTTGTAATCCTAGTATTAAACCAAACATATAACAATTATGTGACATATAGTGATACAAATTGATCCATTCCAAATGCATTTATCATACTATTCAAAAATCATAGACCAAGCTATAAAAGTAAAAGAAACAATGTTGTGGCTTTGATCAAAAGTGTCTAGTCTGGTGCCATGCTATCTCTTTTCATACCAGTTATCCAAAGTTTATTTAAGAAGGGCATGGTGTTGTCTATTTATTTGCAGCAGATTAGCTTTAGAATCGCTTTCTTCAGCTTATACCTTTTAATAGCTACACTATTCACGTATTATGTTTTCAGCAAATGATGATCTGCAACGTTATAGTAGCAAATGAATATATTTAACAATTCATGCTTTAATATAATGATCAAAATATTTTTAGTTCCATAAAAATTAAGGAAAAAAGTAGCAAGGCTATATACTTAGGAAAGAAATTAACTTGTATATAAAATTTTCCAAGCTTGTATTCAATTTCATGATTACAAAAACACATCTATACGTAAGAATGTAAGATGGGCTTGTACCTATATGAATCTGTTGCCTTAAATTTTTAGTCCTCAATACAAAGAATTTTCTTGGGTTGTCCATGTTGGGTTAATCTTGATCGGGTCAAGTCGGCTCAAGTTACGAGTCACGGGACTAGTATTCTAGTCATATGTTTTATTTATATTATGCAGCAAGTTTTTATTTTGAATTAGTTTAGGTAGTGGAGTAGTGGGTGGATGTCAAGTACTGGCCTATTTTATAGAAGCACTAAGTCACTAACCCAAGTTTACATGTTTTCGTAGTCTATATATATGTACGTATTGCAAGTAATGAATTAAGAGATTGAGTATGATCTAGGCCTAAAACCACCATTTGGTATCAGAGCGCAAGGTTAGAAAAGAAAGTTGTTTTTGAAAGTTGTTTTTGAAAGCAGAAGCAGCCTTGGATGCAAGGTTGAAGAACGAGAAGAAGCAACAGGTAATGAAGCAAGAATATAGCAGCAGTGGTCATAAGCAATAGTCATTGAGGACCTGATTATTCAAGGCAACAATAGAACGACAAGTTTCTTTGGCGGTTATTATTGCTGAGAGAATGAAAGAAATTGAAGGTCACTGTTGAAGCACGAAGAAAGAATTTAGACAATAAAAGCAGTGAGAATGTGAAGGTTTTAGTTGGAACGGTAGAGAAGATTGATAAGAAAGCAAGCAAGCACACAAGAAGGTAGGTGAAGCAGGGGCGCCCACACCTAAACATTGTGGATGTTTTGATTTTATGGTCAAGCATGCAATTAACCTACTAGAATTAATTGAAGATGGGAAGAAACCACGCACGTGAAAAGGTCAAAACACAATCGAATAAAGAAGCAAGTAGGCAAGCATCTTAATTAATTTAAACAAGTAATCACACAAGCAAGTTGTTGAATTAACTATGAGACTGACGTAGAAGAAAACAAGTGTTTAAGAAAAAAACCGCAAGCACGGTTCGTATAGCAAGAGCAAGATTCGAGCCATGTATGGTTCGAGAAACAAGAGCATGAACGACTCTTTATGATTCGGATAGCAAGAAAGTAAGAAGGTTAGTAAGAAGATGATTCGAAGTAAGCAAGCAAGAAAGAATCGAAGCAAGAAGCAAGAAAACCGAAGAAAACCGGTACCGGGTATTGAAAGAAAGAGCAAGATAAGCAAGCAAGAAAGAAAGAAAGAAAGAAAGAAGCATGAAAACTGAGAACCATGTCAAGATTAAGGGGGTGAATGTTGGTTAATCCTGATCGGGTCAAGTCGGATCAAGTTACGAGTCACAGGTCTAGTATTCTAGTCATATGTTTTATTTATATTATGCAGCAAGTTTTTATTTTGAATTAGTTTAGGTAGTGGAGTAGTGGGTGGATGTCAAGTACTGGCCTATTTTATAGAAGCACTAAGTCACTAACCCAAGTTTACATGTTTTCGTAGTCTATATATATGTACGTATTGCAAGTAATGAATTAAGAGATTGAGTATGATCTTAGGCCTAAAACCACCATTTGGTATCAGAGCGCAAGGTTAGAAAAGAAAGTTGTTTTTGAAAGTTGTTTTTGAAAGCAGAAGCAGCCTTGGATGCAAGGTTGAAGAACGAGAAGAAGCAACAGGTAATGAAGCAAGAATATAGCAGCAGTGGTCATAAGCAATAGTCATTGAGGACCTGATTATTCAAGGCAACAATAGAACGACAAGTTTCTTTGGCGGTTATTATTGCTGAGAGAATGAAAGAAATTGAAGGTCACTGTTGAAGCACGAAGAAAGAATTTAGACAATAAAAGCAGTGAGAATGTGAAGGTTTTAGTTGGAACGGTAGAGAAGATTGATAAGAAAGCAAGCAAGCACACAAGAAGGTAGGTGAAGCAGGGGCGCCCACACCTAAACATTGTGGATGTTTTGATTTTATGGTCAAGCATGCAATTAACCTACTAGAATTAATTGAAGATGGGAAGAAACCACGCACGTGAAAAGGTCAAAACCACAATCGAATAAAGAAAGCAAGTAGGCAAGCATCTTAATTAATTTAAACAAGTAATCACACAAGCAAGTTGTTGAATTAACTATGAGACTGACGTAGAAGAAAACAAGTGTTTAAGAAAAAACCGCAAGCACGGTTCGTATAGCAAGAGCAAGATTCGAGCCATGTATGGTTCGAGAAACAAGAGCATGAACGACTCTTTATGATTCGGATAGCAAGAAAGTAAGAAGGTTAGTAAGAAAGATGATTCGAAGTAAGCAAGCAAGAAAGAATCGAAGCAAGAAGCAAGAAAACCGAAGAAAACCGGTACCGGGTATTGAAAGAAAGAGCAAGATAAGCAAGCAAGAAGAAAGAAAGAAAGAAAGAAGCATGAAAACTGAGAACCATGTCAAGATTAAGGGGGTGAATGTTGGTTAATCCTGATCGGGTCAAGTCGGATCAAGTTACGAGTCACAGGTCTAGTATTCTAGTCATATGTTTTATTTAAATTATGTAACAAGTTTTTATTTTGAATTAGTCTAGGTAGTAAAGTAGTGGGTGGATGTCAAGTAGTAGCCTATTTTAGAGGAGCACTAAGTCACTAACCCATATTTAGATGTTTTCTTAGTCTATTTATATGTATGTATTACAAGTAATGAATTAAAAGATTGAGTATGATCTTGGGCCTGAAACCAACAGTCCATAAACAGACAAAGAAAATGAGAACCAACTACACACCCAACAATTAATCAAATGCAATTATCGATAAAAAATTGCTAAATGACAAAACAAAGTTTAGGGTTACAATAGCTTTACAGATTCAAGACTAATCTTATGTAGTAGTATTTGGCCATAACTTAGGGTAATTGATCTAGTTAAACTATTGGTAAAGTAACGAAATGGATGAGCCAGACGACTTCTTTTTTGCATAATTAATTAAATAAAGTTCCTATTTTATAATCTAAATCTTTATGAGATCTTTAGTGTAGATTATTAAACTTTTAATGCTTTTGACTCACCAATATATGTCAATATCTTCCAGATTTGTACCATCGGTCCATTGTCTAAATATTCTTTCGATAAATTGAGAAAATACTCAGATGGTAAAGTATGTTTTTGTTAATATAAACAATAAATTAAGGGAATCATCTCCGGCTCAACAACACCTAGAAAGAAATAACACGTAAAAATAACATTTATAATTAGGGGCACAAATAGAGATGAAAATTTACAGATTTCTTGATTCAGCTCATATTGATCACAACCCAGATGAAAAACATATCAAAATAAGGAAATTTGTTATTTACTTACTTTAGCTCAAGTACATCAAATGTCTTATCCACCTTGATGATAATTTTTTTACTTTATAATAGTTCAATAAAGCAATGTGCATATCATGATACTGATTTTAAAATTTACTTTAAAGAGTGAGCAAAAGAGAATATAATGAAATACACAAGACAAGTAAAAGTGACAGTGAATCACATGTAGATGCTCAACAATTAAAAAATCCAAACACAAATATGATGAAATGCCATACACAAATAACTCTAGAACTTTCAATTATAGAAGTTATAAGTCCCTTAAATGGACCCAAAATTTCAAAAAGAAAAATTTGAAATCACTTTCTCATTAGTGGCATCTTGAACTATAACAACATCTTAACTATCAAAAGAAGAATTAACAAAAAAAATAAGTTGTAACAACATATAAATAAATAACAGATTGATATTGTGACCAGATGTTAATGATTATCTCCAATATCTCCATTCTCATTCTCCGAATCCAAAAAAGCAATGGTGGCGACTTTACTAATATTTGACTTACAAATTTATGAATCAAAACTTGGTGCAACGATAGTACGACACTAATCTTTGGCATGACAAAATTCATCCCAATTAGTGAGTGTTAGGGCCCGATTGAGAAAGAAAAAGAAGAGAGGAAATTCACAATAACAAGCTAACTGATTTGATTAGCTTTGTCCTCTTTTATTACTAATTTGTTAAGTTAGTTACATATAACAGAAAAAGTACACTTTTAACCCCTCAACTACTAAATGTTACACTTAACCCCTTCTACAACAAAACTAGTCGTTACATTGAATTCGTGCCTAACACTAAGTTTACGCACCTTTAACCTGCTAAAATGGCATGTGATCGTAGTGAAAATTAGATCAAATAATGATGAATAATAATTGAAAAGAGTTAAGATAAATCGATACAGTGTAAAACCCTAGGCCTAAAGAACAAGAGATGAGCTTGAAGGTAAGAGGAAGCATGGCCGATGAGCATAATCATAGAAAGGCATGGTATGTAGCGTGGGGTAATCACCAGAAGAGAAAGAGAAGAAGTATCTTTCGTATAATTTTTTTATTTAAGTTATCTTCTTTTCTATGTGTGTTTCAATATTCAAAATAGATCTTAACACGTGTAACGAATTTCTTAAATGATTGAACACATGAATGATATCGTACGGCTCCACCGTAATGTGTGGGTGAAGAACTCGTTAAGTAAAAACATTAAAACAAAATATATGAAAAATTATTTTAAAGGTTATAAGCAAAAACATTACAAACGTATTTTAAAATGAAATAAAAAAGTATATATGAAATAATAAAAATGTTTAAAAAGAAAACGCTAAAGAAAAGTTTAGAAAGGATTATAAAACAATTTAAAAAAATTTATAAAATATTAGTGGTGTGACCCGCGCTATACAACGAAGGTTATAAAAGTTAAAAGATTTTTTTTCTACTGATTATATGTTACTTACTAACAATCCGAAAAAAAGATTACGTGTGAAACACTGGATTATATAAGTGTAATAAAAAATACTACAGAAAAGTACCTCAAAACAGAGAAGAAAAATAACGAATGCGTAAATGATAACTTTACTATAATTAACAAACCTTTTTGTAAATTTAATAAAAAAAATTTTACATAACTCGAATGCTTAGGTATAAAACTTAAAAAAAAGGTTCAGGTGATTAAATGTTAATTTCACATAACTCAAATTTTGTTTATATAAATGACTAAACGGACGAACATGTATAGAGGTCACGTTAGTTTATTTATGTTTGTGAATGTTTGATAACATGTTCGTATGTGTTTGTTTATTTAAAGATTTTATGTATTATATATATATTTTTATTTTTAATAGTTTAATTTTAAAAAATATAAAACGCTAGTTATACTATACGTCTCCGCCAACATCCTCATTTGACCATTTTCAATTTCAGTTTATGCTAAAGTTGACAAACTTATGATAATTATAACAAATATGTTCAGATAGTCTGTGTAACAACCGCCTTTTTCAAAGTATAAATCCAAACGCAAACCGTTTGAATCAATCTTGCAAATCAAATTTATTATTTACTCATTTTATTTATTTATATGTTTTAAAAATAATAAATATGTCACTTAATCAATTTAACTTAAATTCTATAATTTATAAAATAAATTTTATAAGTGTTAAAAGGTTATTATATGTATAAGATTTTAAAATATTCAACTAAAATAAATAATCAAATCACAAGTTCTTGTGAGATTTATAAAGTTTATAAAGATTTAATAAAAAAAGAAGTTGTTTAATTAAATTTAGAATTTAAATTGTAATTATTATTTATTTATTTATTTTATATTTATTTTAAATTCTAATCATAACCTCTTTTGAAAGACTTGTAACTCACCATTAACATCATTTATAACCCCCTCCTAACCTCAACTATAAAAACAAGTTTTAGGCTTCACTTTTTATTTGTTTATTCTCTAAAAATCTCACACACAAACCTTTCATCATCCTTTGGTTATGATCAATTTCAAAAAAAATTACAAGTTGTTTCAAGAATTTTATAATATTAAGGTAATATTATATTTCTTGTATATGATGCATTTATATATTCTTTCAATCATCCTAACATTCAATTATTTTCATGTTCTTACTGTTATTCTTTCTTCTACCAAATCTCTTTTAATTTAATTATTATCATTTGATTATTAACCTTCTAACATTAACTAACCTTATAACAATCACTAACATTCCTAAATCAAGTTAACAACACACTAACGTAAACAAAGAATCTCGTTTGCATATGGACGGTTATGCCGACACATTCGTTATTCCACAAGATTATTTATCTAAATGATGGATATGAAAAACTATTGGAATATTTTTTTATAACTCAAATGAAGTCTAATATATCATACGTCAACATAATAGATTTGTTCTAACTCGTTTCATGTTTTAGCAATTTTAAAAGTGCACATAAGTGTCTTACTACATATTTGGCAGAATACAATCTGACTTAAACTAATCATAACTTCAGTCATAACAAACTAAATTGAGTAAACTCAGGCCCCAATATTAAGTTCATCGAATAGCCTTTTCAACTATAGTTTATACGTCTTCAAACACAATTGAACGACTCAACAATAGCCTTCAAAAGATAAGTGCGCAATTCAGCACCTTCTGTCTTGTGCTGTTGTTTTGACTTATTTACGGGTCTTTTCATAAAGTTGTTTCTAAACGAAAGTTGTCCGGAAGACTCTAAACTAGTCAACTATATATTTTTATAATTTTATAAAATAATTTTCTATTTTTAAAACCTATTCAAACATATACCAATATTCTGTCCAGAATATAAAATTGGTGCAATAATCCTTTTTCAATCTACCTTTCACTTTTTGGCATTTTCTAAATGGTCTAACTTCTTGTAATGAATTCCGACCTCAAGTTATTCTTTTTATCCTTTAAGATATCACATTTGACTCTTGAACATCCAAACTTTCTTATGTACTCTATAACCATCATTATACAATATGAGTTTTCCATGCCTCTTTTTATTTTATTTTACACCTTTTGGGGTGAAACATGTTAACCTTATAAACTTACACTTGTAAACATCTTGATACTTGTAAACGTACATACAATTCATCTTTACTTTTTTTTGTCATGGTTATTTGTAATATTATGAGTCTTATATGATGGACATTATATGTTGACAATTATTAACTATTGCTAGCCTGGCGACGTCATAGATCTATGGGCCTAACAAGCCTATTAGGTGCTAAAGCCGAGGTTATTGCTGGCTCCTGATGACGTATGCTTGTTCATCATGAGAACCAAGTACACTTAGCTAATCGTTATACACTTGTAAACTTATTTTTTGTCAAGGTTTGATTGTAGCTATATGTTATTATAAACTTGCATAATTCATAACCAGTGATATGAATTGCTAGTTGTAAACTTATATATATATATGTGTGTGTGTGTGTGTGTGCGTGTGTATGTAGAGATTATATGAAGAGGCTGAAGCAGCCAAACACCTAAAGTCTTTCTACATGCATGCTGCACAAGTACCGAAGAAAAATGCTTCGGAAGTTTCACATAAGCAACATAAATATTCTAAGTGTGAAATCTTCCGAAGCCAAAGATGAATTCTTCCAAAGCTTCAGAGACAAAGTCTTCCGAAGCCAACACTTGAAGACAGATTTCTTCCGAAGACTTTTAATAACATGCTTTATCTGATGTACTTTTCCATAAAGCTGGACCCCTTTTCCGCTGCGACTCTGTAAAGTCACCAACTTACATGAGTTGGTGAAAAGGTTTATGCTTTTGGTGACTATAGATTGAGGTCTTTAAACTTTCTACTTCATGTACTTTATCCTTTTTGTAATAGATAAGGATGTGAGCTATGGCATGTCATAGTCACAAAGTCAAAAGACAATCTGCCTTTTGACTCTATAATTGATTTTGTTTTGTGTCTAGTCAATTGTATCAAGCTGGCTTTCATAGTATGGCCAGCTGTAGGATGTAGTATAAGTATCTCATGTTCTTGTAACTTTATTTTCATGCTTTGTAACACTTGTAATAAAATATTGAGAAAGCAATATACTGCAACCTTGAAACCATCTCCTTGTGTATCTTGCTCTTGTATTCTGTCTCTTAATTACTTGTGTTTTTAGTGTCTTTACTTGTGGTTAATCTAGTTCACTGTTTGATTAAGTTAAGTTACTCTCCTCTTTGTGTTGTTGTGTTGTAAGTGACCACCCTTCAACGGTCATGTATTTGGTATCAGAGATTTCCAGGCTCTTGATATAAGATCTCATCATCTTAAGATCCCTCACACACACAAATACTCAAGTTATCAAATGGCAGCCATTTCCAAAACTGATATGGAAACTAGAACCATGAACAAGTCCCATTTGATCACTCTTGATGACTTTGATACCTAGTGCCTGAGAACGGAAGGTTTCATCAGGTCTCTAGACTCAAGAATGTGGGAGTCTGTTGAGAATGGACCTTACATACCAAGCACCCCCTCCGCTGCTGGTGGTGTATGATCCCCAGGTTGTGGCAAACTACTTTGATGAAGACGGGAAGAGAGTAGAGATTGATAGAAAAGCCATGACAGCCCTTCAGATTACTCTTCCAAACTCTGTATACAGAGGTTTCAAGAAATGGAAAACAGCTAAGCAGCTATGGGATGCATTGAAACTGATGTGTGAGGGTTCCTCTGAAGCTAAGGAGAAGAAGAAGGATCACTTGAAGCAACAGTTTAAAAACTTCACCTTCAAAGAAGGTGAAACCATGACTCAGCAATACTTTAGGTATGTTGAGATTGTGGATACCCTTATCGATGGAGGAGTTGCTCTTGAGAACAGAGACATTGTAAGGAAGCTCATGTCCTCACTTCCTAGGCAATGGACACACTACTGTGTGGTGATCAAGAGGGCTGAGAACCTCAAAACTCTCACTCTGACAGAGTTATATGAGATTCTCAGTGGCTACTAGATGGAGATGAACATGCAAGGTTCATCTGGAAACTATAACAATCAAATGGGTTCAGCCCTTCATGTGGTTGAAAGGGATAGCATAGAACCCCAACATCATCTCATATGCTACCTTGACAACTCTCCAAAGGGTCATTTCATCACCTTCCTAAAGACACCAAGGGAAAACTACACTCCAGGAAGCGAGACAAGTTCTTCTCAAGCCTTTGTGTCTTCTGATGAAAGTTGTGGCAGCTTTCTTTTCACCCTTGAAGACCTGGACTGTATCCATCCAGATGATCTAGAGTACATGGTGATAGTCCAGCAGATGGCTCTTCTCACTCATAGAGCCAAGAAGTTCTACAAGAGGGCTGGAAGGAAGTTCCCCAGCAATGCAACCAGTGGAAAGTTTGGGTTGGACAAAGGCAAAGTCAAGTGTTACAACTGTAACTTATGGGCTATTTTGCCAGGGAGTGTAAGGCACCTAGAACAAATGGTGGCCAAACACTGTTCAAACCAAACTACACTGATAAAGCCACCCAGAATGAGAAGCCAAAGTAGCAAGTTGCAGTTGCTATTAAAGAAGGTGGCTTTGACTGGAGCTTTCAGGTGGAAGATGCTTCTCCAAACCAAACACTGATGGAGGATCATGATGAAGCCAAGGTATTGGAACATCTCTGTACCCCTGAATGCATTGCTAAAGTTAATAGATACAGGTCCTACAACTTGGAAATGAGATCTGATTTTGAGTCCTTAAACATTTTAAAAGTTAATTTTAGAAAGTCTGAAAATGATTATAAACTAAAGATAGAGGACTTAGAGGAAACTATTTCAGTTCTAAAACATGAGCATATAGACTTTAGGACTCAGATCAAGGATCTTATAACTAAGCTGACTGAGTGCCAGGCTGAGCTTGTGATCAGCAAAGCCAGGGCAAATAAGTGTGTTCTTGAAGAAGAGACCTTCAAGAACATGATATCCTCATCCTTGCACAACAAAGTGTGTTATCAAAACAAGTAGGGACTGGGATCAAATGAGATAGCTCCTCCACACACAATCTTGTTTGTAAGATCACCTAGGTGTGTAATTTGTAAAGATGAGCTTCCTCTCATAGATCCTTTGAGTGAAGAGGATGAGGAAATGATAGTGAAGAATTCCTATGAGAAGAGTGAAGAGGAGGATTCTAAGAAGGGCCACTATCATTCTGAGGAGAAGAAGAAGACTGTGATGACCAAGTCAATGAGAAAGAACTTGATCAGAAAGAGCAAAAGAAAAGCAAGGAAGGCTCAAAAGATCAAGGCTACTTTTGACTCCAAGCAGAAACGAGTTTTTATCTCTGCAGGGTTTGAAGTGGTAAAGACTAAAGACATCAACCTCAACTCTTCTGCTAAGAGTTCTAGTTCATATTCAAATCATCTTAGTACCAAGAAGAAGATTGATCTGTTCTGTACCACTGCTACACAGCCTGGACCATCAAACTCCAAGAATAGTCCTCAGCCCAAAAGGACTGTCTCAGCATCTGCAAAGATAAGGTGGAGAAGGGATATGACTAAAGTCAGTCTTGTTCCCAGCAGAAGGCTCTTGGGAAGAAGAAAATGGAGTGTGTTATGTGTCAAAGTACTGCTCATCTTTCTAAGGATTGTCCATACAATCCTAAAGGCACTCTTCTCATGACCAAACCAAAGACTTTCAAGAGTTCTAAGAAGATTCAAGCTTCGGAAGGAAAATATGTTTCTTTTGGAAGCTCCAAAACTAAGAAGAAGGCAAGTGGAATATTGCCTTCTGAAGAAAAGTTGGTCTCGAAAGGAAGGAATACTTCCGAAGCACTGAAATGTTGCAGTGTCTGCAGAATCTTCCGAAGGTCCAGTCATCAAAAATTCTGAAGTATCAAAAGCTTCCAAAGTGTTGAAGGTCAAGTCCAAGCTTCCAAAGGTGGTGTGGAAGTCTAAGAAAAACCAAGTGACTGAAAATTCTCCATCAACAACAGCTCAAGATCCTCCTTGCACAACCATAGGATCTATTACTATTGCATTGCCTTCTGTTTCTCTAAATAAGCCCAAGAAAAGTAAGGCTTGGGTTTCTAAATATAACTAATCATTTTCTTTGTGCAGGGATAGCTGAAGACAAACAAAAATGTCTGGATCATAGACAATGGCTGTTCCAGGCACTTGACAGGCAATAGGTCACTACTCCAAAACTTTGAAAGGATTGATGGAGGACCAGTTGCTTTTGGAGGAGATGAAGGTGGTTATATTTCTGGAAGGGGCAAGGTCACAAATGGTAAGCTTAGCATTAAAAATATAAACTTTGTCAAGGAGCTTGGGTACAATCTTCTAAGTGTATCCCAATTTTGTGATCAGAGTCATAACATGCTCTTTACTGAGCATGAGTGCATTGTTCTCAAACCTGGGGTGGTCATTCCTCATGAGCATATTTTGCTTAGAGCCCCCAGGAAAGGGAACATGTACAAGATGGATCTGCAAGAAACATCTCCCTCTCGAGAAGTTTCATGCTTTCTGTCTAAA
The DNA here is from genome assembly GCA_025506515.1 of Flaveria trinervia. NCBI lineage: Eukaryota > Viridiplantae > Streptophyta > Magnoliopsida > Asterales > Asteraceae > Flaveria > Flaveria trinervia. The sequence continues at coordinate 52,773,181 of CM046441.1, forward strand.
GCCAATAGTGATGAGTCTTTCCTATGGCATAAAGAATGTGTCATGTAAACTTTAAGAACATGAATAAACTGATTAAGAATGATTTGGTTGGAATGCCAAAGAAAGAGTTTACAAGTGGTGATCATTGTGTTGCATGCCTGAAATGGAAGCAACATAAGGTATCTCACAAGCCTAAGGAAAGAACTCCATCACTACTCCCCTAAACTTGTTACATATGGATCTCTTTGGCCCCACTAGTGTAATGAGTCTAGGAAGGACCTCCTATTGTTTGGTGATCACAGATGACTTTACAAGATTCACTTGGGTCTTCTTCCTTAGAACTAAGGATGAGACTCCTGAGATTCTAAAGAATTTCATCTTGAAGATTGAGAATCAATCTGATCACAAGGTCAAAATCATAAGATGTATCAGGAACTAAATTCAAGAACCAAATCCTTGATGCATTTTGTGATGAAATGGTATTACAAGACAACACAGTGCTCTCAGGACTCCTCAACAAAATAGTGTTGCTGAAAGGCGAAACAGGACACTGATTGAAGCTACAAGAATCATGTTGTCTGACTCTAAGCTGCCTATCACCTTCTGGGCAGAGGCAGTCAACACTGCCTGCTATGTGCAGAACAGAGTTTTAGTGGTTAAAACTCATGGCAAGACTCCTTATGAACTTTGGCACAAGAGAAAACCTTTCATTGGTTTTCTCAGGTCATTTGGATGTCCTTGCACCATCTTGAATACAAAAGATCAAATTGCCAATTTGCTGAGAAATTGATGATGGATACTTTATTAGATACTCTTCCCAAGCTAAGGCTTACAGAGTATACAATCTCAGAACTAGAATTGTTGAGGAGACAGCCAAAGTGACTTTCAATGAACACACACCCTGTGTGGCTGGTTCTGGTCCTGATTGGCTTTTTGATCTTGATTTAGTTAGTAACTGTTTTAACAAATCTTGTGAGATTGTTTCTAGATCTGCAGAAAACATAATACAGGTGATCCTGATCCAAGATTTGAGCTAAGAAGACCTTCAAGTAACACATCTTCAGCTCCAGTTAGGAATACTTCTTTAAATAAGGTTTCTATCAGCACCACAATGAGAAACTTAGCTGATACATCTGGTATGCCTTCAAATTCCAACTCAGAGGCTCCACAAACAGATAAAGATACTTCAAATGCAGAAGACAATAATGGTAGTGGTGATAGTGATCAAGACTTTCTTGATGCTGATAACCACTCCATTGATGACAACATCAATGATGCCACACACTCCTTGGATCAAGTTTCTCTTGATAAGTGTGCTGATGTGGTGGGAGAAACATCTATACCAGATCTAAATATCTCTAATTTAGATCTTTCTCAGCAACTTGCTGTGATCCCTCAGCTAAGGATCCACAAGTCTCACCCCACCACAAACATCATTGGAGATGTTGTCACAGGGGTAAGAACAAGAGGACAAACCCATGAAGCAAATGTTTGTCTTCACTCTTGTTTCTTATCCCAGATAGAGCCAAAGAAAGTTGACGAGGCTTTAAAGGATGGAAGTTGGGTTGAAGCTATGCAAGAAGAGCTGCTTCAATTCAAAAGATATGAAGTTTGGAACCTTTGTCCTCTTCCTCATGGCAAGACTACCATGGAACCAAATGGGTGTTAGGAACAAGAACGATGATAGAGGCATTATCATCAAGAACAAAGCTAGACTAGTTGTTCAAGGATACACACAAGAAGAAGGAGTTGATTACACTGATGTATTTGCTCCTGTAGCAAGACTAGAAGCTGTTAGGATATTCCTGGCATTTGTTGCATCCAAGAACTTCAATGTCTATCAGCTTGATGTAAAGTGTGCTTTTCTGTATGGAGTGATTGATGAAGAGGTGTATGTCAAACAACCACCTAGTTTTGTAGATCCTAATCAGCCTGATTATGACTGCAAACTTGACAAAGCTCTTTATGGGCTGTATCAGGCACCCAGGAAGTGGTATGAGACTCTATCTCAGTATCTATGCAAACATGGATACAGAAAAGATACTATAGATGGAACTCTCTTCATCAAAGGACAGGGAAATGACATATTGCTAGTTCAAGTATATGTAGATGACATCATCTTTAGTTCAACTAATCCAAAGCTCTATAAAGACTTTGAGAAGCTGATGAAGGATAGATTTGAAATGAGTGCTATGGGGGAACTCAATTTCTTTCTGGGAATTCAAGTGAAGCAAGTTGAAGATGGCAACTTCATAAGTCAGTCAAAGTATGTTCAAGACATACTCAAGAGGTTCAACATGACTGATTGTAAGATTGCTAAGACACCCATAGCTAGAAACCACTCCCTTGGACCTAATCTTAAGGGGGAGTATGTAGATGAACACTTATACAGGGCTATGATTGGGTCTCTTATGTATCTTATAGCTAGCAGGCCTGATATTATGTTTGCCACTTGCATATATGCATGATATCAAGCCAACCCTAAGATGTCTCACCTTATTACTGTCAAAAGGATTCTAAGATACCTTAAAGGTGCTTCAACACTTGGTCTCTGGTATCCTAAGAATCCTGACTTCAATCTGTATGCTTATACAGATAGTGATTATGGTGGTTGCAACATGACTGCAAAGTCTACATCTAGGAGATGTCAGTTTCTTGGTGGAAGGGTTGTCTCATGGCAATGCAAGAAACAATCCTATGTCTCTGCATCAACTACTGAAGCTGAATACATTACTGCTGCAAGCTATTGTGCTCAAATGCTTTGGATTCAGAATCAGATGCTAGACTATGGGTTAAACTTCAAGGAGACTCCCATTCATATACACAACAATAGTGCTATCTCAATCATAAAGAATCCTGTGCAACACTCAAGGACCAAACACATCAACATCAGGTATCATTTAAAAAGAGATAACTATGAAAAAGGATTAATTAAACTAGTCAAAGTTCACATAGATAAACAATATGCTGATTTGTTTACAAAGCCTTTTGATAAACAGAGATTTAAATATCTCAGCTATTGGGATGATCAACTTTGAGTAGGTTTTTCTTAAAACTAATTCTTATTATTTCTTAAAATATGTGTGTCCTAAGTTGTCTAGTTCATCACTTTCATAAGCTTTTGTTTTCTTTGGATAAAACTTTTTGAAGACTTTCCTTAGAATTATGATAATTTTGATCCTTTGGAAGTTATGTTTTTAACTTCGGAAGAAATTTATGCATTTAAAACAACTAACTACCCAAGTATTTTACCTTTGAAAGAAATTTCTAAAATATCTTCCGAAGCTTAAAATCTCCTTTGGCACTTGCATGTTTTCAAGGACAATCTTCTTCTGAAGCAAATTAACTCTCGGAAGTTTTGTTCCCTTGAACAAAAGTCTCAAGTCTTGATTTTCTTTCGAAGTCAAAATTCTCAGAATCCTTAGGAAATTCTTCCGAAGTCATTTTAGCTTTGGAAGCTTTTTCATTAAAACTTCCGAAGATAATTTACCTTCGAAAGCTTTTTGATTTCCATGAAAACTACTTTTTGAGCAAAAATAAACTACTTTTTCAGAGGTGGGACCGATATTCGGATTTCAAAGTTTATCCTCTTTTATTAAACTTTATCTGAAATCTTTTTCACATATAAACCCAACGGTTTCCCCCTCTTTCTATCATCTGCTTCTTTCCTCCAAACCTAAAACCCTAAATTTCTCTCTGAAATTTCTTTCTTTCTTCTTTCTTCATCCTTAAGCTCTCTCAAAATGGCCAACCTCATCCCAGAAATGACTCGAACTTTACCATCCAGTTACACAGACAACATAATCAGGTTGCTCTATTAAACTCTTAGAAAGATCCTCATTTCTCAGAAGTTTTCTGTTTCTTAACTCTATCGAGCTATTTCACCTCCCTATCCATTGATCCTCTTCTTTATGAGGATCAACTGCTGGAATTATGGAAGACCTTCCAAGAGGTCGTAATGGATGGGGAGAAGGCACTGTCTGCCACAGTGCAGGGGAGAACAGTCTTCATCACTCCGGCCATCATCAACATGCATCTTCAGCTGGATGATGAAGAAGGTGAGGTGTTCTTTCCCAAAGAAGTTGTTAACCAGTCCTTCGCACAGATATGCTATGAGGGAGACTACTCTATTAAGACCTTCAGTAAAGGGAATGTCTCATCCCAACAGAAATTCTTGCTCCATGTGGTTATCCATAGCTTATCAAACAAGCATGGTGGATGGGACCAGATTCCTGAGGATCTCTCCTTCATTGTCCATGGGATGGTTCAGGGGTCAAGTTCAAGTACTCTCTTTTTGTATATACAAATTTGCTTACTAACTTGGACTCCTTAGAGTATTACATGTTCCCTAGATATGTTCAGTACATTCTTAACTGTGAACTGGGCTCACAGTTAAGGGGAACATGTAATATTCTTAAATTGGGATAGATGAAGCTCGACATCTTCAAAATTTTGAGAAAGCCCATTGTTGGCTTCTCTGGGGTAGAAACAGCCCTGGTCCCAAAAATATTAGAGCTCATTGCTCAAGGTGACAACCTGCAGTACCAGCTAGTGTTGAACCCACACCTTCTACTTCCTAACCACCTAAACAGCCACAAATCACCCTCACCTACCAAAGAAAATCCAAACGAACCCCTGCTCAGACTATTCATCTGTGGAGGCCTCTATACACTCACCCACACAGGAAGAAGTGGACACTGGAGCTCCCACTTCTCATGAGGAGCAGACCACTCCCATCTCTTCAAAGATCAGTGCTGAGGTTCCTCATGCTCAGCCTGATGAGCTTATAATCCAAACTGCCTTAAGCCATCACTCTGAGTCTCAACACTCAAGTGATCAACCTTCAGGGGACAGTTACCACCCCAACCTTTAGACCTTAACCAACCATCCCCAACCTTGACTTCTACACTGATGAAGATCTAGGTTTCAGTGAGTACCATGATTCTCTCTTCTTTTCCCCTACTCAAAGAGAGATGAATGCTTCTGAGGCTCCTATTTCTAGCCCACATCAGTCACCTACTACTGAGGTGGACACTCCTAAACCTGTTCAGGATGTCCATATGGAAGAGGCTCTCACTTTTGAAAGTGATTACATCATTAAGACCTCAACCATAGCAACTCAGCCCACTAACATCTCAACTGAGATTGCCAGTGAGCAAAAGAAATCCAGCAGCCAAGAACCTGAAGTTGGTGGTGAGAGAGAGGACTCTGGTCCAATCATCTTATCCCCCAATGATTCTTCTGAGAAGATGAGGGGAATTTAATACAAAAGGTGCAAAAACTGTCTCAAACATGCATGTATTTAGTCTCCAAGGTCAATCACCTTGACTCTCAAGTGACTACCTTGCAAAAAAGGATCAATGATCAGCAACTTGAGATTTCTTATCTTAAGGACCAACTAGTTGGGAGACCTTTAAGAGGAGCTCAACCAAGAAGACAAGAACCTATGGATGTGATTGACCTAACTCCTTGCTCACCTATGCAAGTGGGTGATGCTACCAAAAAGAGGAGAAAGTCATTACAATCATAGAACCTGGAGTTCTTCAGAGAGAATGAACACTGAGGACTCAACATCCTCACTTGCAATTGTGCATTCTTAGAAACTTCCTCAAGTTCACATTGATGTGGACTACATAGACTCCTTCATACAGAGTCTGTTTGAGGAAGGGATACCAAGGGCTATGTCATCTCCACCATCTTCAAATCACATCATTGGGTGGAGGTATGACAGCAACAGAAGAGCCCTAATCACCATTAGAGTTCAAGGGCAGCAAGAGATCTTCAACTTTCAGACCTTGAACTTCTATGAAGGTCTGGATTTAGTCAACATGCCACTTGTTAATCCAAGCCAATCAAGACAAGCTGACAAGTTGGCTCAAAGAATCCAAGACTGGATCACTGTAGAGTTCAGCTTTAGAAGAAGACTAAGGCAATCAGGTAATATCATCGGTCAACTGGTTGTTAAGGTAGACCCTAAGATTAGTTTCATAGGGGAAACCTTGACTGAAGGCTTAGTGACAGAACCTAAGAGACCTGTCTTATAACCAACAACTTCTGAAGAGATCAATACCCTTTTTGAGACACCTGCTGGTGAAGGTGCTTCTCAACCTCTCTCTAGCCAGAGCTTGGAAGCTACACCAAGCAATGAAGGCCAAAGCTCTCTCCACCCTGAGTCACAAAGGTCTATGAGTGACAAAGGGAAAAGAAAAATGAATTTTGAGGAGATTGAGGAGGAGAAGAGAGAGAGGAAAAGGAAGTTGAGGGGAGAAAGTTCCTCTTTTGAGTCTACAAGACTCATGGAGTCTGCTATCAGGGTTGCCCCCAGACCAGATAATCAGAATGATGAGTTAAGGGCAGTCAGGATAAACTACCTGCAGACAAGGAAATAGACAATGTCATTTCTCTCCCCTTGGAGGAACTGAATGAACTGGTTGACTTGGAAAGTTCAAAGGAGAAGAAAAAGGCAGAAGATGCAGAGTTATTGGTACAAATCAAAGAAGACAGAAGAAAGAAAAGATTGTACAAGCATGTGCCTACTCTCCCCCAGTTCAAGAAAGTCCTGCATATAAGGATGTGGTTCAACAAGAACCTCAGGTAGACAGGGAAGAAGAAAGGATCAAGATGATCAACTACCTGAGTGCCATAGGCCTCTATCAGGCAGATGCACTTCTTCCCTTATCCTATGACTATATTGAGTTTGAGTATTTAAAACAACTTGAACTTGAGATAGTCAAGGAAAAAAAGACAACCAAAAGAAAGCTAAAGGAAGAAGCTGCTAAGTCAAGAGCCATCATCCAGAAAAACATGAAGAAATCTGCAGACAGGTAGAGGATGATGAGCTTTTTGAAGTTGTATGGATTCTCCGGAAGGAGACTTGGTCCCATGTCTCTATCCACTATGGATGAGCATATTAGGGTGATTAAGCAGAAGATAAAGAGTGGAGAGCTAGTTGACTTACATTCCCTTCCAAGTCAAGCTCCACCTAAAGTGGAGGTTAAGGTTGAACAACCAGAGACAACACAACCTGGACCTCCTGCTGATTCTCAGCAAGCTTCATCTTCTGATCCACAAAAAGGTCAACCTCCCTCTCATTCTGAACCTATGAGAGTGAAAGACCCAACTAAGAAAGACAATGAAGATCAATCAGGTGCTATAGGTCAGTCTTCTCAGTTAAAAGTAGTAAAGAGAAAGAAAGGATGGCTTCAAAGCCAAAGCAAAAGAAGAAGAAGACTGCATCCTTTTCTGAACCTCAGGATGAGTCAGAACATCCTGAGGATGTGCAGCCAGAGGATGCTCCATCATCTCCCATTCCAATAGCTCCTCTAGCATCAGAAAGACCCATCTTGTCCTGGACATACACTACAAATCCAGAAATGTGGCATGTCATTAGAGATCATGGCATTGAGAATGTCTACACATGGCAAGACATGTTCAATTTGCCTCTACACGATCTCTTTGACATAAGAAGACACTTTGATAGTCTGAAGGATCCTGGTCATCTTATGAAGAAAGGGCTGGCCATTATCCTGATGAGGACTGTTGATATCTGAAGTCTCTATGTGTTTTGGTAGCATCAACTTAGGGGGAGTTTCTAGAGATTATATGAAGAGGCTAAAGCAACCAAACACCCAAAGTCTTTCTACATGCATGCTGCACAAGTACTGAAGAAGAATGCTTCGGAAGTTTCATACAAGCAACAGAAATATTCTAAGTGTGAAATCTTCCGAAGCCAAGACCAATATCTTCTAAAGCCAAAGATGAAGTCTTTCGAAGCTTCAGAGACAAAGTCTTCCGAAGCCAACACTTGAAGACAGATTTCTTCCGAAGACTTTTAATAACATGCTTTATCTGATGTACTTTTCCATAAAGCTAGACCCCTTTCCATTGCGACTCTGTAAAGTCACCAACTTACATGAGTTGGTGAAAAGGTTCATGCTTTTGGTGGCTATACATTGAGGTCTTTAAACTTTCTACTTCATGTACTTTATCCTTTTTGTAATAGATAAGGATGTGAGTTATGGCATGTCATAGTCACAAAGTCAAAAGGTAATCTGTCTTTTGACTCTACAATTGATTTTGTTTTGTGTCTAGTCAATTGTATCCAGCTGGCTTTCATAGTATGGCCAGCTGTAAGATGTAGTATAAGTATCTCATGTTCTTGTAACTTTATTTTCATGCTTTGTAACACTTGTAATAGAACATTGTACACTATATATATGTGTGTGTGTGTGTTAAACCCATAGAAACTCACCAACTTTTAAAGTTGACCCTTTATTTTAACATGTTTCAAGAGTGCTACTTGAGGTATTCTTCTTATTCATATAAGACTTGTACTTAGTTTAATTAAATATCTTATATTGTTGTTTAAATCTTTGTTGTATTGTAATGATTTCATTGTCTAGTATTATTCAATGAAAAATGACATTTAATATTATTTCAACTTATTTAATTCCATGACTTATAAACAATCGTTTCACATTCGTCCGCCCCGATAATTACGCCGTTGATCGGAGTGTGACACTCCGTGTCAAAGCCTGACAAATTTTCATGCATGTTCATTTATATTCATGATCATTTGTTCGTATTTGATTTTCTTTGTTCGTGTTTATTTATATTCGATAAATGTCTGTAAACAATAAGAAACAACTTTATTTCCTTAACGAAAATCAAAAAACACAATTTACGTGCAATATTAGTGGACTCTACTATAAGTGGATGTTTGAGATTGTTTATAAAAAACTCTTTTTTTTAATTTTTGATAAGTTGAAATGAGGTAAAAGTATCTTTGAATGAAAATAAAGATGTTTGAAGAAAAAAAAATTGAGAAAAATTCTAAGTTTCTTAAAACTTTTTTAAAGAAATAAAAAGAAAGTTCGGAGGCTTACTCCATTGTTAAGGGGTGGGGCTTAAACCTTAAAAGAGGACATGAGATTGGTGATGAATGTGTGGTGAAATGAAGGTGTTCGTGGCCCTCAATATTCAATTGCAAACACTTGTTCAACAATCCAAATTCTTGTTATATCTTCTCATGAACACCAACAATCTAGGAGCTAGTATCATAATCATATGCGATCAGCACCACCGTAAACCTCGCTGCGAATTCACATCCGATTCTCACTTCAATCACTTGCAATGTTCCTCGTCAAGGTCCAATTCGATCCCCCCAAGCTTCTCGTTTAATGTCAATTTTCCATCATTTTTGCATTGTTGATGAAATTGGTTGATGGGTTTGTTCTTCTGCTTTTTGTGCATTTGATTTTGATTATTCACAGGCGTGGAGATCGACTGCTTTCGGGGTTTATGGGTACCTCAATTTCACCAAGTCTGGCTTCTTGTGAGTAACCCACACCCTTGATGTTTTGTGTATCATGTATGGTGAACGAGGGATTTGATTTTCGTTCAGTTTATTCTTATTTGATTACTGATCTCCACAAGTTTCTGCTTGTTATCCGTAAAATTTGGTCAAATAAACAGGGATACTTGCAAATGATAGTAACCTAGTTTTTCCTGATTTGCAATTTGGTCTAAGAATTTTGATGATGATTAAAATTAAAACTTTTATTTCCCAAAATGGCGCCTTAGGAGTCATATGGATGCGGTTAATTAGGTACAAGTTATGACCTGTGACACCTATCATAATAATCTGTTCTTGGTGATTCTCAAAATTTTGTGAACAAATTAGAAAATAAGGCAAATTTGGGTGTCATTGTTTTGTATTTTAACCCAAATGGCTAGATGTGTATACCGCGAAGTTGATGGTCGCATGTTCTTCAATTTCAAGTATGGTCGATATGTATGTTATGTGAACAGGAATACATGCTCAGTTTTTGTTTTTATGAGTTATGATCATAATCCCCTCCAAAAGCTTTTGTTTTTAGTGTTTCAAAATTAGAATTCTTGAGTCGATGTCTATCAGTTTGTATCTTCATCATGGTTTTTTTGTTTAAGTTGCCTATATTTTAGTGTTCCAATACGACTATTTATGAACGTATATGCATCTTGATCTTGATTTTTGTTTCACTTGCTAGGATTTAGTGTTTGAATGCTAGGGTTTATGACTTGCTTTATGTCTTCGTCGTTATTTTGGTGTTTTTAAACTAGAATTTGTGATTTGGCACATAATTGTGGTTTGTTTCAATTTCCAGGGAGCACTCAAAGAATTTCAATCCGGAAGATATGGAAAGACGTATAGATGGAAAGAATTGTATAGTAACCGGAGCTAATTCTGGAATCGGTTATGCCACTGCCCATGGTCTTGCATCAAGGTGTTCTATCTAATTTAAAAACTTGTATCTTTTCTAAATAACATGTATTGAAAATTGGCTAAAATATATATTTCTTCTATAACTTTGATTAACATGGTAACTATCCAAAGTATACAAGAATTGGAAAATTTCTAAAGAAACTATGTCAATATGAATTGAGAAAGTATTATAGTTGAACATTTTAAAGTCAAGAGTTCAATTTTTTTTAGGAGGGATAGAGTATTTTGCATGGATTCTCAAATGTTTCCTCTATTGTTTTTATTCCAATACCAGAGGAGCAACGGTGTATATGGTTTGTCGAAATAAGGAAAGGGGAGAAGATGCTGTCTCCAAAATTCAATCGAGCACTGGTAACCAAAACGTTTACTTGGAGGTATGGTTTTAGGCTCTTACTTTTATCTTTATGGTGCCATGCATCCTTTAAAAATAAGTATCGAAAGGATTTTCATGTGCTAAGTTGCCACTAAACAATATTGTTACTTTTGAACTAAACAACTAGATATATAGGGGTGTGAAGTTATGCCATGACATGCAAACACGATACAATACTAACACGAAATTCATGGGTTCGGGTTTAATCTAAATTGGTTTGGCTTCCTTTCAAGTCGTAATCAGCAACACTTTTAGCTAAATGGGTTGTTTTCGGTTTAACCCGATGGGTTTGTTGGTTTAGTCGTTTAACCTGTTTACTTCATACCTTTTTAAAATATGGTTTCTTTCATAACTTAAATTGATTGGGTATTTTCTGCAAGAATTAGAGATAAAGAGAAGGAGCATCAAGTTTTATAGTTTAAACATAATTATTTTATTTGAATATGTATTTTTGGCTGTAATATAATTTGAGTATTAATAAACAAAGAAAAAATGTTAGGTTAAACGCATTGCTTTCGTGTCAGCTCATGAAAACTCATGTTATGTAATGCTTGGGTCCATATGCCAGACACGATTTTGGGGTTCATGTTCATGTCAAATCTTTTGTTTCAACATGGCAGCCCACAAACAAGGCCCATCTTACACCCCTATATTATAGACACGATTAAATGTGTTGTAAAATTAACACTTTTTATCCTTCCAACTCCCAGCATTTTACTTACAGTACTTGTTATGCGAATTGATTACCTGGAAATGTATTTAGCATTTAAGAACCGTCTTATATATTGCTTGTAGGTCTGTGATCTTTCTTCTGTCCATGATATCAAGTCTTTTTCTTCCAGATTTAAGGAAAAGGATATTCCCGTTCATGTGCTGGTAACCCTCTTTACCAACCCACCCCCAAATAAATTTTGGTGTTTGTATTTCAAATTTGTGTTCTACAGTAGTACACAAGACAACCAAGTAATTTAGGTCAAACAGCTTTCTTGTGTGCAATTTTCATCCACAGGGATCCTTAGTTTGTTAACTTTAAATTTGGAAGTTACATTATTGGTTTCTATCATCACTACTATGATCATATCTAAAATGATCAATAATTTTCGAGCATTTACATCATCCTTCTCCCTGGATCTTGGAGTCAATATGGATTGGCTTTTGACTCCAGATTTTGTAATTCTTTAGAAAATGAATTTGATAAAAACTGATTTGGTAACAGAAGTAAAAATTGAATGCAAGTAGGATTTGGTTGAGTTACAGTATAGTACCTGACTATTCTAAAACTTGCATTTTAAGCCGTTGACCTCTACTTTTGCAGTTAGGTATTTAATTTGAAATCTTTTAACATCTGGCCATTTGTACAACTTCTGAGCTCAAATAGTTTAATATAGATGATATAAAGTTAACAGATGTCCCTTTTAGGACAAAAATGTGTAAATTGAAATTCATCGGACTAAACATGTAAGTTTTAAATAGTTCAGTGAGCAGTTTTCATTTTCCATATTCAAAAAGTAGCAATTAGTTTAGGCTTTCTGATCATTAGTTTTGCTCACTTAGTCCAAAAACCCAATTTACAACTTTTATTTGGAATATAAATATGTTCAGTTGTTTATTCTTTTTCTTTTTCCATTTATTGTTTGGATTCTATATTAATTCAGAACCCTTATTAAAGAGTCATATTTCATGTAGCACCAACTACACAAGGTTAAAATGATTATTTTTTACTGCCTTCGATTCATAGACAATAACTTGTACTTTTTGTTAAATGATTCTTATTCATCTAGTATTATCGAATATAGCCTAACCTGGTTTCTTTTAGGTTAACAATGCTGGCTTACTTGAGAACACAAGAGTAACGACATCTGAAGGGTACCCATTCTTTTTCCCTTTCACAAACCTTACTCCAGTTATAGCGACTTAACTGACAATATCATTTCGATTTTTTTCAATTTAAAAAAACAGATACGAATTGAATTTCGCTGTCAACGTACTAGGGACTTATGGCATGACAGAGCTAATGCTTCCATTACTTGAGAAATCTCAACCTGATGCCCGTGTTATTACAGTATCTTCGGGGAATGTACACAGCTCCCTTGACTACAGACTTGCAGGTTCATAGAAATTATTTAGGTTCCATTTATATTCTTTTTTCTGTACATCAGGTACAGTATACATTTATCTGAGACCTGCAAATGAAATATGACATCCACTTATCCAGTCTGATGAATTCATTCTTATGCAGAATAACCGTGGTGCATTTAATGGAGCCGAACAGTATGCTCGCAACAAACGTGTGCAGGTATCATATCTTCATATCTGGTCTCGATGATACTAATATTCTTTTGTACCACGAAATATAAAACAAAAAAAGGGAGAGAAAAAACAGAAACGCATAAAGTGTAATGGTAAATAGGTAGGAGTGAGGAGTGGTGATCTCACTCCAACTAAGGTTGTGGGTTCAATTCTTGGGGGTGGGAAGTTATCCTGGATTATCTAGTGTTGCCCATCTTATCCTAGATAATCTATATGTTGATGTTTAAAAAAAAGGGTGGCAAGATGGGTGGGCGGGATCATTGGATGACTGGTCAAAACAATTCAGGTTGACCCTAAAACTCATTTTTGTCCATCGTTAATATTATTATTATTTTGTGGAGATAGGTAATGCTTTAATTATGAGTACTAAAAGGAAAATGCTGCAGTAGTAAATCTGATACGAATGCTAGTATACAAGATGGACCTAAGGAGCTATTAGTCTATTCTAGAAGGACTAAGAATGAAAATAAACTATGTGGCTGAGAGTTTGTTACGATTTGCTAATTATTATATATAGTTAGAATAAAGAATGTCAGAGGGGGAGAGAAAATAGTTAGAGAGAGAGGCTCACTGCACTTTGCATTGAGAGAGAGCAGTGCTCTGGATATTCCTTTGTAATTGTCACTTGCAATTCAGTATATTACATTTGATCTACTCTTCATTCATCTTCACATCATCTTGTTCTTTTCCAATCAATCCTAAATTCCCTATCACATCATTGGTCCGACCTGCCGCTGACCTGCTGTGAGTATGGTGAATCAATCTTCTCGGTTGGATGCTCAGGAACAGCATATTCATCAGCTTCAGTCGGATATCGCCAACATCAAGCTTTCCTTCTCGGCGTTGGACAAGGAACGGGCCGAATCGGCGGAATTCCGGAAGGTTATGCTCGATTGGATGAAAATACAAGGTAAGCGCCCTCCTGACCCTCCTCCTGCTTCCGGTGTGTCGGGGGAATACTCATCTGGTCGTTCCTCGGGATCGACTTCTACCGATCTTCCTTGGGCGATTAAGAAGGTGAAACTTCCAGAATTCTCGGGTTTCGACCCTCAGGGATGGATTCGCAAGGCAACTCTCTTCTTCGACATCAACAATACGTTCGACGATGTTCGTCTCAAGCTCGCTCAATTGAGTATGGTTGGAGTCGCCCAACATTGGTTTACCATTATCACGCAGGTTAAACCTTCCTTGACGTGGGTCGATTTCCAATCGGAATTATTGCAACGTTTTAATGGTCTGGAAATTCAGAACCCCTATGAGCAGCTAGCCACCATTCAACAAGGGGATTCTATTTATGATTACATTGATGACTTTGAATACCTTCTGTCGTTGGTTCCTCAGTTGCCCGAGTCACAGGCTCTAGGGTACTTTGTCGCGGGATTGAAAGCTGATGTCAAACAATGGGTACGCCTTCATCGTCCCCAAACACGTCTGGATGCTATGTATTTGGCTAAGGACGTTGATTCCATGCTGCGACCTCACTCCGGCGGTGCAAGTAAGTCTCGTTTCCGAGACCTCAATCCGGTTGGCCCTCTTTCCACAGGGTGACGGATGGGTTGTTGCCAGTGGGCCGTTCTGAGCCCAAACCCTTTTCTGGGCCCAAGCCGTTGGACCGCATGTTTGGTCCACTTAGTGATTCTTCTCGCCCTCGGTCTTTTGTGCGTTCTCCGACGGTGTCGGTGGATGGCGGGCAGGTTTCACCTCGGGATCGCGGGGTCCGGACTTTATCTCGGACCGAATGGGAGGATAGGCGGAAGAAAGGATTATGTTTCCGTTGTGGACAGCAATTCGGCCCCGCCATAAGTGTCCGGAAGGCAAGTTACGGGTGTTGCTTTTGGGTGATGACGAGTCTGACTCATCTACGGGGGAACAATTGGTCTTGGAATCGTTGGACACTCCTGATTCCGATTGCCCTTCTTCCGTTCGTTCTGGCACCTGCAATTCCTTGGAATTTACGGGAGACTTGGCCGCGCATGGGATTTCCTCTACCATGAAGCTTGGGGGTACTTTGCACGACCTTCCGATCTTCATGTTGGTGGACAGCGGCGCCTCACACAATTTTATTTCCCGGCGGTTGGTGACTGCGCTAGGCTTACGGTGGAAGTTTTTTCCGTATCTCAATTAAATTGGGGGATGGTCACTGTGTGCTAGTCACTGAGCGTTGTGTTGCAATTCAGGTGAAAGTGGGTCCTTGTTCTTTCTCTGTGGATGCCTTAGTTTTTGACACAGGATCATTTGATTTCATTTTGGGACTGGTTTGGTTACAATCCTTAGGAGAAGTGGTTCATGATTGGCAGAATTGTTGGATGAGATTCGTTTATAAGGATGTCCCGGTTCAATTACAGGGTCACCGGGTGCGGCAATCAACGGCTGCGGCTTTGCATCCGTGGTTATCTTTGGAGGATGATTCGTTACTTCGGTCCCCTTCTTCGTCTCATGATTCTGAGGTAGTTCTCTCCCTGCTGTCCCGAGATCTTTCTTCTAGTCAGCAATCTTCTCTGGGCTCCCTTTTGTATCGGTTTCTATTGATATTTCGAGCTCCTTCGGCTTTACCTCCACCACGTCCCTATGATCATAGTATTATCCAGTCATCCTCGAACCCCGTTTGTGTCCGGCCATATCGTTACCCACACATACAGAAAACTGAGATTGAACGACAAGTTAGTGAACTATTGGAGATGGGACTGATTCGTCCTAGTAAGAGCGCATATTCCAGTCCCGTTATCTTGGTTCGTAAGAAGGATGCTTCTTGGCGGATGTGTGTGGATTACCGTGCTTTAAACGCTGCCACGGTGCCGGACAAGTACCCTATTCCGGTGGTTGAGGAACTAATTGCTGAATTACACGGTTCGGTTTATTTTTCAAAAATCGACCTAAAGTCGGGCTATAATCAGATCCGGATGCGTCCCGACAGCGTTGATAAAACGGCTTTTCGCACTCATGACGGGCATTACGAATATTTGGTGATGCCATTTGGGTTGATGAATGCCCCGGCCACTTTTCAAGCGACTATGAATGACATCTTCCGGCCCTTGCTACGTCGTAAGGTCGTTATATTTTTCGACGACATCCTTGTATATAGCCCTTCCTGGGACACTCACTTGCGGGATTTAGAGGAAGTTTTTCTGATTCTGGAGATCCACCATTTCTGCGCCAATCCGAGTAAATGTAGTTTTGGGAGGCCATCCATTGAATATTTGGGACATGTTCTCGACGGTCACGGTGTTTCGATGGATCCTACAAAAGTGTCTGCTGTTGTTGAATGGCCTATTCCTCATTCGGTGCGCGCGCTTCGTGGTTTCCTTGGGCTCACAGGGTATTACCAAAAGTTCGTTCGCCATTATGGTAGCATTGCGCGCCCATTGACTGAATTGACGAAGAAAGATGCTTTTAACTGGACACCGAGTGCACAACAAGCTTTCGATGCGTTGAAACAAGCTCTTGTCACAGCCCCTGTTTTGGCGCTCCCGGACTTTTCCCAACCTTTTGTTGTGGAGTGTGATGCGTCTGGTTGCGGGATTGGGGCGGTTTTGATGCAAAACCGACAGCCTATTGCATATTTTAGTAAGGCCCTCAGCAACAGAAATTTAGTTAAATCAGCTTATGAACGGGAGCTTATGGCTCTGGTTTTAGCCGTTCAGCATTGGCGGCCTTACTTATTGGGCTCGAAATTCACTGTTTACACGGACCAAAAGAGTCTTAAGTTCTTGCTGCAGCAGCGCGTATCTACAGTTGATCAGCAGAACTGGATTGTCAAGCTTTTGGGCTTTGATTTCGAGATTGAATATAAACCGGGAAGGGAAAATCGGGCTGCGGACGCCTTGTCCAGACGTGCCGACTCAGGCCACTTGTGTCAAGTCACATCGTCGCCCGTTTGGTTTCATGGTGCTCATTTAATCACAGAGGCTAGACAGGATCCTGACATTCGGACGCTGATGACGAAATGTGTGGCTGAACCGACAAAGTATCCGGGTTATACGGTTAAGCATGATACCTTGTTTTATAATGACAGGTTAGTTATCTCGTGAAAGTCGCAGTTTCTTCCGGCCCTTCTTCATGAGTTTCATTTGACTGCTACGGGGGGCCATTCCGGTTTTTATCGAACTTATCGTCGTCTTGCTTTGAATGTGTATTGGCCAGGGATGACCAACACCGTTAAGCAATTTATTCGAGAGTGTGACGTTTGTCAACGTTGCAAATCCAGCTCTATGTTGCCGGCGGGTTATTGCAACCCTTACCAATTCCTCAATTGATTTGGGAAGACTTGTCTATGGATTTCATAATGGGCTTACCTCCTTCCAAAGGTTACACTGTGATTTTGGTAGTCGTGGATCGGCTGTCTAAATATGCTCATTTTCTGTTATTAAAACACCCTTATACCGCCAAATCTGTTGCTGAGATATTTGTTCGTGAGATTATCCGCCATCATGGCATTCCAAAAACGATTGTAAGTGATCGTGATCCCCTCTTCTTAAGCACGTTTTGGCAGGAAATTTTCAAGTCCATGGGCACGAAGCTCCACATGAGTTCGGCATACCATCCGGAATCGGATGGTCAATCTGAGGTTATAAATCGTTGCTTGGAAATGTACCTTCGCTGCTTTGCGGTGGATCAGCCAAAAGCTTGGGCTCATTGGATTCCTTGGGCGGAGTTTTGGTATAACTCCACCTTTCACGCCTCGACGGGTACGACTCCTTTTGAAACCGTGTATGGACGCCCACCACCTACGGTTTTTCAGTTTATTCCAGGGGAGGTTCGTGTGGAATCCGTTGCACAATCTCTTCATGACCGTGATGAAGCCTTGAAACAACTCAAAGAGCATTTAGCCAAAGCTCAAACTTCCATGAAGTCTCAAGCCGATAAAACGCGACGTGAAGTTCATTATGCTATTGGTGATTGGGCTTATGTTAAACTCAAACCCTATCGCCAAAGTTCGGTGGCTCGACGCATTCACCAGAAATTGGCAGCTAAGTATTTTGGACCTTTTCAAGTGATTGGTCAAATGGGGCCTGTTGCCTACCAATTGCAGCTACCTACCACTTCAAAGATTCACCCCGTCTTTCACGTGTCCCTTTTGAAGAAGGCTACTGTCCCTCCTACCGCGCCCGTTCTGCCTCCTGAATTGGACAGTAGTGTGACCGCTCCCTTGCAACCGCAATCTATTTTGGCTACCCGTGTTCTTCCAACGGGGAATGGGTCCGCGGAACAGTGGTTGATACAGTGGGCAGATCAGCCGTTGGATGATGCTACTTGGGAAGATAAAGAATGGTTCACCACTCAATTTCCGGAATTCAGTCTTGGGGACAAGACTGTTGTCAAAGGGGGGAGTAATGATACGAATGCTAGTATACAAGATGGACCTAAGGAGCTATTAGTCTATTCTAGGAGGACTAAGAATGAAAATAAACTATGTGGCTGAGAGTTTGTTACGATTTGCTAATTATTATATATAGTTAGAATAAAGAATGTCAGAGGGGGAGAGAAAATAGTTAGAGAGAGAGGCTCACTACACTTTGCATTGAGAGAGAGCAGTGCTCTGGATATTCCTTTGTAATTGTCACTTGCAATTCAGTAATATTACATTTGATCTACTCTTCCTTCATCTTCACATCATCTTGTTCTTTTCCAATCAATCCTAAATTCCCTATCTCATCAAAATCTAATTCTTTAAATAGAATTGCAGGATCGTTGAAGGGTATAAGTTACAACACAACAACACAAAGAGGAGATAAACTAAACTTAGATCAAACAGTAAACTGGATTAACCAAGTAGTGACACTAAGAACACAAGTAATATAAGAGACAGAACACAAAGAACACAAGTATTTGGTTTTCAAGAATGTAGTATATTGCCTTCTCTATGTTCTATTACAAGTGTTACAAAAGCATATTCGAAATATACAAGAACATGAGATAGTTATACAACATCCTACAGCCGGCTATACTTTGAAAGCCAGCCGGATACAATTGACTATGACATGCCATAGCTCACATCCTTATCTATTACAAAAAGGATAAAGTATATAAAGTAGAAAGTTACAGATTCAAGACCTCAATGTACAGTTACCAAAAGCATGGACCTTTTCACCAAACCATGTTAGTTGGTGACTTGCAGAGTTGCAGCGGAAAGGTGTCCAGCTTTATGAAATAGTACATCAGATAAGCATGTTACTAAAAGTCTTCGGAAGAAATCTGTCTTCATGAACTTGAAGCTTCGGAAGACTGTCTCTGAGGCTTCGGAAGACTTAATCTTTGGCTTCGGAAGACTTAATCTTTGGCTTCGGAAGATGTTGGTCTTGGCTTCGGAAGATTTCACACTTAGAGTATTTCCGTTGCACATGTGAAACTTCCGAAGCATTCTACTTCAATGCACTTGTGCAGCATGCAGAAAGACTAAAGATGTTTAGGTTGCATCAGCCTCTTCATTAATCTCTACACTCCCCCTAGGCTGATGCTACCAAAACACTTAGAAAACTTCAGATATTAACAGTCCTTATTAGGATGATCACCATTCCTTTCTTCATAAGATGATCAAGATCCTTCAGGCTGTCAAAGTGTCTTCTCATGTCAAAGAGGTCATGCAGAGACAACTGAAACATATCTTGCCATGTATAAATGTCTTTAATGCCTTGATCTCTAATAACATGCCACCTTTCTGGATTTGTGGTGTATGTCCAAGACGAGATGGGTCTTCCTGATGCTAGAGGAGCTACTGAAGTTGGAGTTGATTGAGCATCCTCTGGCTGCACATCCTCAGACTGTTACGATTCATCCTGAGGTTCAGAAGGGGATGCGGGTTTCTTTTTCTTCTTAGACTTTGGTTTTCTTTGGTAGGTGATGGAGATTTGAGGCTGTGTGGGTGGTTGGGAAGTAGCAGGTGTGGGTTCACACTAGCTTGTGCTGCTAGGTTGTCACCTTGAGCAATGAGCTCTAACATTTTTGGGACTAGGGCTGTTTCTACCCCAGAGAATCCAACAGTGGACTTTCTCAGTATTTTAAAGATGTCGGGTTTCATCTGTCCCAATTTAAGAATGTTACCTGTTTCCCTTAACTGTGAGCCCAGTTCACAGTTAAGAATGTACTGGACATATCTAGGAAACATGTAATATCTAAGGAGTCTAAATTTGCAAGTAAATTTGTATAACAAACTGAGAGTACCTGAATTTGACCCCTTGAACCATTCCATGGACTATGAAGGAGAGATCTTCAGGAATCTGGTCCCATCCACTTTGCTTGTTTGATAAGCTGTGGATGACCACATGGAGCAGGAATCTTCATTGGAATGAGACCTTCCCTTTCCTGAAGGTATTTACAAAAAAATCTCTCTCATATCTCATCTGCTCAAAGGAATGATTGATAGCTTCCTTTGGGAAGAACACCTCACCTTCTTTATCATCCAGCTGAAGATGTCGGTTGATGATGGCTGGAGTGATGAAGATTGTTCTCCCCTGCACTGTGGCAGACAGTGCCTTCTCCCCATCCATAATGACCTCTTGGCAGGTCTTCCAGAATTCAAGCAACTGATCCTCATAGAGTGGAGGATCAATGGTTAGGGAGGTGAAGTAGTTGGACAGAGATATGAAACGGCAAACCTCTGAGAAATGAGGATCTTTTTCAGAGCGTAACAGAGCAACTTGATTGTGTTGTCTGTGTAGCTGCATGGTAAAGTTGGGATCATTTTTGTGAGCAAGGTTGGCTATTTTAAAGTAGCTTAGGGACGAAAAAAGAAGAAAGAAAAAATTTTAAAGAGAAATTTGGGGTTTTAGGTTTGGAGGAAGAACAGATGATGGAAAGAGGGGGGAAACCGTTGGGTTTATATGTGAGAAGGATTTCAGATAAAGTTTAATAAAAGAGGATAAACTTTGAAATCCGGATGTCGGTCCCACCTCTGAAAAAGTAGTTTACTTTTTGCTCAAAAAGTAGTTTTCTTGGAAAACAAAAAGCTTCCGAAGGTTAATTATTTTCGGAAGTTTTAATTAAAAAGCTTCCGAAGCTAAAATGACTTCGGAAGAATTTTCTGAGAGGTTTGAAAATTTTGCTTCGGAAGAAAAATTAAAACTTGAGTGCTTTGTGTATAAACTAACAAAGCTTCCGAGAGTTAATTTTGCTTCGGAAGTAAATGGTCCTTGAAAATAAGTAAGTGTCTGAGACAAGTATTTAAGCTTCGGAAGATAAATTTGAAAACTCTTCCGAAGGTAAATTTCTTAGACAGTTATTTATTTTGAAGGCATGATTTACTTCCGAAGTTAAAAACATAACTTCCGAAGTATCAAAAATTTTCAAAAATCTAAGGAAAGTCTTCAAAAAGAAATTTTCATCCAAAGAAAACACGAGCTTATGAAAGTGATGAACTAGACAACTTAGGACACATAAATTTTAAAGAAATAATAAGAATTAGTTTTAACAATGATCTACTCAAGGTTGATCATCCCAATAGCTGATATAAGATATTTAAATCTCTGTTAATCAAAAGTCTTTGTAACAGATCAGCATATTGTTCATCTGTGTGAACCTTGACTAGTTTAATTAATCCCTTTTTATAGTTATCTTTTATTAAATGATACCTGATATTGATGTGCTTTATCCTTGAGTGCTGCACAGGTTCTCTGTGATTGAGATAGCACTGTTGTTGTCTATATGAATGGGAGTCTCCTTGAAGTTTAACCCATAGTCCAGCATCTGATTTTGAATCCAAAGTACTTGAGCACAGCAGCTTGCAGCAGCAATGTATTCAGCTTCAGCAGTTGATGCAGAGACACAAGATTGTTTCTTGCATTGCCATGAGACAACCTTTCCATCAAGAAATTGACATCCCCCAGATGTAGACTTTGCAGTCATGTTGCAACCACTATAATCACTATCTGTATAGGCATACAGATTGAAGTCAGAATTCTTGGGATACCATAGGCCAAGTGTTGATGCACCTTTGAGGTATCTTAGAATCCTATTGACAGAGATAAGGTGAGATATCTTAGGGTTGGCTTAATATCTTGCACAAATACATGTAGCAAACATGATATCAGGCCTGCTAGCAGTAAGATACATAAGAGACCCAATCATAGCCCTATATAAATGCTCATCTACACACTCCCCCTCAAGATCAGGACCAAGAGAGTGGTTTCTGCTATAGGTGTCTTAGCAATCTTACAGTCAGTCATGTTGAATCTCTTGAGTATGTCCTGAACATACTTTGACTGACTTATGAAGATGCCATCTTCAACTTGCTTCACTTGAATTCCCAGAAAGAAATTGAGTTCCCCTATGGCACTCATTTTAAATCTGTCTTTCATCAGTTTCTCAAAGTCTTTGTAGAGCTTTGGGTTAGTTGAACTAAAGATGATGCCATCCACATATACTTGAACTAGCAATATGTCTTTTCCTTGTCCTTTGATGAAGAGTTCCATCTATAGTACCCCTCCTGTATCCATGTTTACAGAGATACTCAGACAGTGTCTCATACCACTTCCTGGGTGTCTGATGCAGCCCATAAAGAGCTTTGTCAAGCTTGTAGACATAATCAGGATGATCAGGATCTACAAAACCAGGTGGCTGTTTGACATAACCTCTTCATCTATCACTCCATACAAAAAGGCACACTTCACATCAAGTTGAAAGACCTTGAAGTTTTTGGATGCAGCAAATGCCAGGAATATCCTAACAGCTTCTAATCTTGCCACTGGAGCAAAGACATCAGTGTATCAATCCTTTCTTCTTGTGTGTATCCTTGAACAACCAGGCTAGCTTTGTTCTTGATGATGATGCCTCTATCATCTTTCTTGTTCCTAAACACCCATTTGGTTCCAATGGTAGTCTTCCCAGAAGAAGAGGACAAAGGTTCCAAACTTCTGCCTTTTGAATTGAAGCAGCTCTTGTTGCATAGCTTCAACCCAACTTCCAACCTTTAGAGCTTCATCAACTTTCTTTGGCTTTATCTGGGATAGAAAACAAGAGTGAAGACAAACATTTGCTTCATAGGTTTGTCCTCTTGTCTTTACCCCTGAGACAACATCTCCAATGATGTTTGTGGTAGGGTGAGATTTGTGGATCCTAAGCTGAGGGATCACAGCAAGTTGTTGAGAGAGATCTAAATTTGAAAAATTTAGATATGGCATAGATGTTTCTTCCATCACATCAGCACACTTTTCAAGTGAAACTTGATCCAAACAGTGTGTGACATCATTGATGTTCTCATCTATGGTGTGGTTAGTGGCATCAAGAAATTCTTGGTCACTGTCACCATCACCATTGTTGTCTGCCACAGTTGAGGTGTTCTTATCTGGTTGTAGAGCCTCTAAGCTGGAATTTGAAGGCATACCAGATGTATCAGCTGAATTTGTCGTTGTTGGGCTGACAAAAACCTCATTTGCAGAAGTGGTTCCAACTGGAGCTGAAGATATGTGTCTTGAAGATCTTCCTATCTCAAATCTTGGATCAGGATCATCTGTATTTAAATTTTCTGCAGATCCTGAAACATTCTCACAAGATTTGTTAAAACAGTTGGTAACCAAATCAAGATCAAACAACCAATCCTGACCAGAACCAGCAACACAGGGTGTGTGTTCATTGAAAGTCACATTGGCTGACTCCTCAACAATTCTAGTTCTGAGATTGTACACTCTATAAGCCTTAGCTTGGGAAGAGTATCCAATAAAGTGTCCATCATCTGATTTCTCAGCAAACTTGGCAATTTGATCTTTGGTATTCAAGATGGTGCAAGGACATCCAAATGACCTGAGAAAACCAATGAAAGGTCTCCTCTTGTGCCAAAGTTCATAAGAAGTTTTGCCATGAGTCTTAACTACTAAAACTCTGTTCTGCACATAGCAGGCAGTGTTGACTGCCTCTGCCCAGAAGGTGATGGGCAGTTTAGAGTCAGGCAGCATGATTCTTGCAGCTTCAATCAGTGTCCTGTTTCTCCTCTCAGCAACACCATTTTGTTGAGGAATCTTGGGAGCACTAAATTGTCTTGTAATACCCTTTTCATCACAGAATGTATCAAGGATATGGTTCTTAAATTCGGTTCCTTGATCACATCTTATGATCTTGACCTTGTGATCAGATTGATTCTCAATCTTTAAAATGAATTCTTCAGAATCTCAGGAGTCTCATTCTTAGTTCTAAGAAAGAAGACCCAAGTGAATATTGTAAAGTCATCTGTGATCACTAGACAGTATAAGATCCTTCCTAAACTCATTACACTGGTGGGGCCAAAGAGATCCATATGTAACAAGTGTAGGGGTGTAGTGATGGAGTTCTTTTCCTTAGGCTTGTGAGATACCTTATGTTGCTTCCCTTTCAGGCATGCAACACAGTGGTCATCACTTGTAAACTCTTTCTTTGGCATTTCAGTTACCAAATCATGCTTAATCAGTTTATTCATGTTCTTAAAGTTTACATGGCACATTCTTTTATGCCATAGGAAAGACTCATCACTGTTGGCTTTAGACAGAAAGCATGAAACTTCTCCAGAGGGAGATGTTTTTTGCAAATCCATCTTGTACATGTTTCCTATCCTGGGGGCTCTAAGCAGGGTATGCTCATGAGGAATGACCACACCAGGCTTAAAAACAATGCACTCATGCTCAGTAAAGAGCATGTTATGACTCTGATCACAAAATTGAGATACACTCAGAAGATTGTATCCAAGCTCCTTTACAAAGTTTACCTTTTCTATGCTAAGCTTACCATTTGTGACCTTGCCCCTTTCAGAAATGTAACCATCTTCATCTCCTCCAAAAGCAACTGGTCATCTTCACTCTTTGTAGAGGGATTTTTCACTATCTCTTCTTCATCCTCCTCACTCATAGGATCTATGAGAGGAAGCTTATCTTCACAAGTTCCACACCTAGGAGATCTTACTGACAAGATTGTGTGTGGAGGAGCTATCTTATTTGACTCCAGTCCCTGCCTGTTTTGATAGCACACTTTGTTGTGCAGGGATGAGGATATCATGTTCTTGAAGGTCTCTTCTTTAAGAACACTTTTTTCTGTCCTGGCTTTGCTGATCACTAGCTCAGCCTGGCACTCAGTTAACTTGGTTATGAGATCTTTAATTTGAGTCCTAAAATCTGTGTGTTCATGTTTTAGAACTGAAATGGTTTTCTCTAAGTCCTCTATTTTCAGCTTATAATCATTTTCAGACTTTCTAAAATCAGATTTTAAAATGTTTTAAGGACTCAACATCAGATCTCAGTTCCAAGTTATAGGACCTGTACCTATTAACTTTAGCAATGCATTTAGGAGTACAGAGATGTTCCATACCTTGGCTTCATCATTATATGCCATCAGTGCTTGGTTTGGAGAAGTATCTTCCACCTGAAAGCTCAGTCAAAGCCTCCTTCTTCAACAGCAACAGCAGCTTGCTGCTTTGACTTCTCATTATGGAGAGCTTTGTCAGTGTAGTTTGGTTTGGATTGTGTTTGGCCACCATTTGTTCTAGGTGCCTTACACTCTCTGGCAAAGTGGTCCATCAAGTTATAGTTGTACCACTTGACTTTGCCTTTGTCCAGTCCAAACTTTCCACTGGTTGTATTGCTTGGAAACTTCCTTCCAGTCCTCTTGTAAAACTTCTTGGCTCTGTGAGTGAGAAGAGCCATCTGCTGGATTATTTCCATATATTCCAGATCATCTGGATGGATACAATCCAGGTTTTCAAGAGTGAAAAGAGAGTTGCCACAACTTTCATCAGAAGACACAAAAGCTTGAGAAGAGCTTGTCTCTTGGAATGGGCTTCCTTGAGTGTAGTTCTCCTTTGGTGTCTCTGGGAAGGTGATGAAAGGACCTTTTGGTGAGTTGTCAGGGTAGCATAAGAGATGATATTTGGGTTCTATGCTATCCCTTTCAACCACATGTAGGGCTGAACCCATCTGATTGTTGGAGTTTCCTGATGAACCTTGTATGTTCATCTCCATCTGGTAGCCACTGAGAATCCCATATAACTCTGTCAGAGTAAGAGTTTTGAGATTTTCAGTTCTCTTGATCACCACACAGTAGTGTGTCCATTGCCTAGGAAGTGAGGACATGAACTTCCTTACAATGTCTCTGATTTCAAGAGAAACTCCTCCATCTACAAGGGTTTCACAATCTCAACATACCTGAAGTACTACTGAGTCATGGTCTCACCTGTTTTGAAGGTGAAGTTTTCAAACTGTTGCTTCAGGAGATCCTTCCTGTTCTCCTTGGCTTTAGAAGAACCCTCATACATCAGTTTCAGTGCATCCCACAGCTGCTTGGCTGTTTTGCACTTCTTGAAACCTCTGTACACAGAGTTTAGAAGGGCGGTTTGAAGAGCTGTCATGGCTTTTCTGTCTATCTCTACTCTCTTCCTATCTTCATCAGAGTAGTTAGTCACATCTTTGGGGATCATACCAGCACCAGTAGCAGAAGGTGTGCTGGGTATGAAAGGTCCATTCTCAATAGACTCCCATATTATTGAATCAAGAGACCTGATGAAACCTTCCATTCTTAAACACCAGGTATCAAACTCATCAAGAGTGATCAGTGGGACTTGTTCATGGTTCCAGTTTCCATATCAGTTTTGGAAATGGCTGCCATTTGAAAAGTTTAGTATTTGTGTGTGTGAGGGATCTTAAGATGGTGAGATCTTATATCAAGAGCCTAGAACGCTCTGATACCAAATGCAGAATCGTTGAAGGGTATAAGTTACAACACAACAACACAAAGAGGAGATAAACTAAACTTAGATCAAACAGTAAACTGGATTAACCAAGTAGTGACACTAAGAACACAAGTAATATAAGAGACAGAACACAAAGAACACAAGTATTTGGTTTTCAAGAATGCAGTATATTGCATTCTCTATGTTCTATTACAAGTGTTACAAAAGCATATTCGAAAGATACAAGAACATGAGATACTTATACAACATCCTACAGCCGGTTATACTTTGAAAGCCAGCTGGATACAATTGACTAGACACACACAAAATCAATTGTAGAGTCAAAAGGCAGATTGCCTTTTGACTTGTGACTATGACATGCCATAGCTCACATCCTTATCTATTACAAAAAGGATAAAGTACATAAAGTAGAAAGTTACAGACTCAAGACCTCAATGTACAGTTACCAAAAGCATGGACCTTTTCACCAAACCATGTTAGTTGGTGACTTGCAGAGTTGCCGCGAAAAGGTGTCCAGCTTTATGGAACAGTACATCAGATAAAGCATGTTACTAAAGTTCTTCGGAAGAAATCTGTTTTCATGAACTTGAAGCTTCGGAAGACTTTGTCTCTGAGGCTTCGGAAGACTTCATCTTTGGCTTCGGAAGATTTCACACTTAGAGTATTTCTGTTGCACATGTGAAACTTCCGAAGCATTCTACTTCAATGCACTTGTGCAGCATGCATGAAAGACTAAAGATGTTTAGGTTGCATCAGCCGCTTCATTAATCTCTACAAGAATGCAGTAAAAATACTTTGTGCAATTATAAATGTGTTCCCACTCATTTCACTCGTCATTCTCCTTTGAGTTAATTTTTTTGTTTGGCCTGTTTAAGATCAAAACATAACCAAAATTTATGCATGCGTAAGAGATTGTAAAAGGGTCAAAATTTTCACCTCTTTTGCCAACCACCATAGTTGCTGAAATTGTAAACCCGGTGAATCACTTAAGTGAATCAGATTCTTATTTGAATTGCTATCATACTAGAGAGCCGCTTTTATTTCATAAATACAAGATTCATATAATCTACCCATGAAATCTTGTTTAATTCGTTATTTGTATAAACTTTAAGGCAATCCATGAACTAGCAACTGGATTTGTTATATCCTCATACTAGGCAAGTTACTTCTATTTACTGAAAATAGCAACCTGTATGTATTGACTCCATTTAGGAAACATACTTCCATCTTTTCTTGCAAAATAGCAGGATAGATTTGTATTTTATTTCTAAAAAGGTTAAAGGTATTTGTTATATAAATTAAGGTATATTGCATAAAATGGAAGAAAAAAAAGCAACTTACATTTCAGATGCTGGACATGTATTTGTTGTTGTAGGTAGCATTGACTGAAAAATGGGCTAAAAAGTATGGTGACAAAGGGATCGGGTTCTACGCGATGCACCCTGGATGGGCTGAAACACCTGGAGTTGCCAAGAGTCTGCCTAGTTTTTCAAAATCGTATGTCTTGCTTTCCAATTTTTATATTCCTAACCGTTCAGGGTTTATTGCGTCTCGATATTTACATATCAATCCAACATTCTTTGTTCTAAATTTGACTTATCAAACCATTGTACTTTAGTAGTGGCGGATCTTGGATTCCCTACAAGGGTTTGCACTACCAAGAGTGTAAAAAAGCCGATCCCAGTCCAAGCTAGCTTAAGCTCGAGCTCAACTTGTTTACCGTCTAAGAGCTCGAGCTCAATTTGTTTACCTTCAGAAAGCTTGAGCTCAAGCTCATTCGCGTATTATATTTGTTCAAATTAGGTTCTAGCTCGTTTAAGCTCGGCTGAGTTTTAGCTTTTATTAAGCCAATTTTAAGTAGCTCAATTGCAGCTTGGCTCGTTTACACTTTACACCCTATTCACTACCATATTAATAATGGGATAATGGTGTGTAGTAGCCACATATGCTCACAAATGTACCTGATTAATGCATATAGTTTTTTTGTACAAAAAAGTCATTTTACATTTTAAGTGTTTCAACATAGTAGTAATTCAACAACCAAAACCTGGTGAAATGCTAACTCGGAGGTTTTGTGCTGATGCAGCTTTTTTTTTAATCGGTTCACTACACTGATATGGCAGTTTTTATCAATTAAATTTGTTGACGGCCATGTTTTATTTTAACTTTAATTTTACTTCCAGTTTGATTTACATATTTTATTATATATTCATTCTAAGAATACTGTTGCTAACCGTAACACAAATACAAACACAAAAGAATCGTTTATGAAACCAAATAGAAATACATTTTCTTCGATTGTTTGTGAAACTGAAACTAGTGGTTTGCGGGTGTCAATTTGGGTCAGTGGTGGTTTCAGAAGGGGTTATTGATGGGTAATGGGTTTGCTGTAAGAGGTTGTTTTTAGGGTTTCCAATTTGGAGGGACGCTTTGTCTATATCTGTGCCAAGTCATCAATTTTAGTGCTGAAAAATGCCAAGTCAGCAACTTCTTATAATAAAAAGTCATGTAGCACAAAACCTCCAAAACTACACTTCGAATATGACGGTATAGGAAGTCAATCACCTTGTATAATTATAGTTCACTCATTTTGGTGTGAATGTAATTTCAGGTTTGAAGGGAAACTAAGGACGAGCGATGAAGGCGCAGATACTGTTATTTGGTTAGCTCTGCAACCGAAAGAAAAGCTAGTCTCTGGTGGCTTTTACTTTGACAGAGCTGAAGCCCCAAAACATTTACCCTTTGCTGCCACCAAAAGTCCCCCTGATGCTATAGATTCCATTGTAGATACCCTTAACTCACTCATTATCCAGGATTAATGATGAGTATTGTCTGACCTATTAGCTTTAATGGGAACATGTAAAATTTGTATTCATATTTAATGTGTGTTTGCAAATACACACATACTATGTTCTAGATTATTTCTTTTTAGACCCTAAAGTACTAGATGTCATCTGTGTCTTCTTTCCTCTGGGGCTTTTGTCTTCTGATCTTCTTGAGTTCTCACACCGTTGTTGTATCAGAGATCAAAGCTAGAGGATTTCTCATAGATTTTAATGCTCAAGGATCTATGAATCTTGAGACATCTACCAAAGATCTTGAGTTGCCTGGAGGGTAATGAATAAATACTTCTTTTCTTTTGGTGAACTCTTGAGGAATTTGATTTTCTTCTCGATACATGTAACATTGTTCCTGTTGAGCTTGTTTATGAGGACAAATATATGTTTTATATGCTGGTTCTTTTGTTGTTTGTCTTTGTACCTTCTTCAAACAGATTTTCCAGTTCATCTCATATTTCCTTTGCAGAATCGCAGGAATGCTCATATTGGAGTATATTATTTGGAATGGCCATGATAAGTAGAGATTTGAACTTCTCAATTATATTGTCTTGTTTGATGTCTTTAGCACTCCTAAACTTCATGAGTGTTGGTTTTGTAGACGCAGGGATTGCATGATATAAGTAGAGATCTTGAATATTAGTTATTCTAACTGCTATGATACAATTAAGTTCAATAAGCGATAATTGATTTCAACAACTCAAATTGTGTAAACACAAATCAATTTGTTAGGTATATATGTAATCATCTATTTTTATATAACTGTAGTGATTACAAAGTGATAAAGAACTATATCGAATAAAATTAAATAAATTCTAGAGAGAATCTATTTGTTTGCACGACAGATTGTTTTAGTTTTTGCTCCCCATGCTCTTGAAAATACCCTTCAAGCACTTTAGCTCAATGAACAAAAGGTCGTTACATGATGGCAGTGGGGTTACATAATTCATTACGAATGATTGCCATGCATAAACATCATTTTATGGCATTCCAACAAACTCTTGATGCTCTTGTAACAAGCCTTTAAGTTGCTGGTTAATAGTTGACCAACAATCTCTCATCAACAGGGCTTTTGAACTGGTGTAGTTTTAAAGATCCTGAGCCCTTTGAAGGGCTTTCAAGGGTCTTTGATTTGCCTTAAGGTAGACTTGTGATTCAACACTGAAAATGCATTTGCCCTTTTGAATTTTTTTCAGCACTTGTACTTAATGATTTACAAGTAAACAAGTCGGGACATAACAACTTCCCAACATCAACAATTTGGACCATAATTCACTTTGAAATTAGGTTCAACTTTTGTGTTTTGTAAAATATCAACGTAAATAGTTTGAAAAAGTGCTTCAAAAACTAAAGAACACAGACGAATCTCAAGAAAAAAAGAAGTCAATTGTCGGCACAAGGAGCACACTTTGACCATTGATCACTCATAGATATGTCTTGAATATTAGGTACACTTTCCAAAAAGTGAAATTTTCATTCTATTAATTTATCTACTCACACTTGAATTAACTTCTTGTACTCTAAAGCTTGAGCTTAAGTGATCTCTAAGATCTTTGAACACTTTGCGAGTTAGAAGTAAAGATTAAAAAAAATAGCAAGATAAAAGTGTTTGGTGAGGCTTATTGTAATATTCAAATTCATACTTGTGTTGATTTCTAAGTGATGATTCTTACTAGTATTAAGGGACTTTGCAAGGTGATCTCTAAGTTATTGGTGATCCCTACTATACTTGATGAGATTAAAAAGAGGTGATCATTGTTTTATTGCAAAAGATGAGTTACATGACTCAAATACAAACACATTTTAATTATTACTTTCATTTCTATTGTTCAATAGAATAAACAAATTGTATGAAAATGCTACCAAAGTGAAGTTAAACCTCAAAAGCTATGCACTAACTACAAAACTTTGTTTTCCATTAACACATCTATTTTGAAGTTTGGCATGCCAATGACTAAAGTTGTACACATCACAAACATAACCGTTGTAATGCATACACTATCTTGTATATAAACCTCATCATGTATCAAATTGTTCTAGTGTACATGCTGGTGAGCCTATGGAATAGGCTATTGAGAATTTTTAGACAAAACACAACTTCGCCTTGCTGATATTTATTCTTCGGGTCAAGAAATCGTTTAAGGAATGGGTATTGTCTCATGTTATAAATAGAATAAGGTCATAGCTAGTTGTAAGATGATAAGTCTTACTATAACCTTTAGCCGTCTAATTAATCAAGTCGTTAATGTTAGTTGAGTCATTAGAGGAGAATACTTGATACTGTGTAATGAAAATCACAAATTTATCTTCATTGAGTTGTATTTCTCTCAAATTCAGTTGTCATCATGGCGAAGATCAAACCATAGCCCTTCAGCTCATCACAAAAGAAGAAATAGGTGAGAACTACAATTCAATTCTTTTTTTTATTTGCCACCATTTTTCTTAGATATAAAGATTAGATATTGCATACACCGATGAAAATCATTCAATTGAGAATATGATATATAACAAAGTTAAGGAGTGCACCTGCAAGTGAGAAATTAGAGCTTCAAAAAATCAAACATTTATTCATGGATCCAACAACTCTTTGACTTGATACAGAAACAACAGTATTTTGTCAGCGTTATCGTTTACATCAAACTTGACAAGAAACTCATAATAGCCGAAATGAGCAGATTAATTATTGAAGCAAACTCCCTTGATTAAGTTTCAGACTTCAGAGCATGTTCGTATATCCAGAGACTTCACCTCAGGCATTTCCTCATCATTGAACTCTTCCCTGCAGATGTTTTCCAAATTTGTAATTTGTAAATTAAGAAAACAAACAAAAATAGAATTCACTACTCCAAATTCATATCATGAGGCCACATGGGAAGTGCCGAAGTGCTATCTTATATTTTAGCAAATCTGAAAAGTAGAGACATTTTGATGTTTGCAGCTTGATGATGAGCTTACATATATGAGCTGAGACTAACACAAAATACAGTGCAATTTTTCTGTGGTAGATTAAACTAAGCCTTCAGGGGATGTTTGGATCATTGTCATGTAAGCGATTATATAATAGAAAATAATCAGAATATCAACTATCAAGTAATCAGTTGTAACCAAACAGGTTGCAAAAGAAAACGTTTGGATGCTTCTGTGTGATAATAATTAATACACATTATGAAGGGTAAAAAACAGAGGATATGTGAAATGAAGATAAAAGTCTTAGATTAGGTCAAAAGAATATGGACCCAGCCGATGTTGAGACTTCAGACTCAAGCTTCTAAGCTCAGAAAGCCGCAAGCCAAGCCCCAACCCAGCTAATCATGTCAAGATCCAGGATAAAACCCTACTCAGCCCAGGCTTTGACTCAACTCGAAGATGCCAATACCTTTTAGTCATCGTCATCATTCTAAAGAGTTGAAACTAGTAATGTGGGTTCAGAAAATTTCACTTCTTTTCTCTAGCAGATGGTACTTCAGATATTTAACTAACTATTCTAACCTAATATAGCATCTGATTAAATATAGCAATTTTAGTGGAAACAGAAAACATACCTTTTCTTTTGTGTTTCCATAGCTTCAAGAGCATCCTTCTTCAGCTCTTCCAGTTGTGCTTTAGCAATTTTTTTCTCCAATGCTTCTTCATATTTAGGCAATTCTTCCTTGCGTATGCCAAGCCTAAGACAGTGTAGACAAACACCATAAATTTTGACTATATTCAAATTTAAATGCTGGTCAACAATATTTACTGTTCACTTGTCGAAACAGTATGGTGAAGTCTGCTGGAAAGTCAAGTACTTGACATGATCCAATAGAGAAGAAGTTAGATATTTCAATCAGGATTCAATTTTTTCCTTGCCGTTTTACAAGATCAAATATTTTAAAGGCATGTATATATGAATCTACTAGAAGTTATCATATTAGAGATGTTAAGAATGATTAAAAAGCTTTACTGATAGAAACAAAAACAGTCGGCTTGATTAAAACAGAAGCAAAAAAGGATGTAACCTTAATGACTTAATCAAAGTACTAAAAACAACCAAAATAAAAAATGCAGAAAACCTAATATTTAAACTAAAATCAAAGCAGTTTAGGGACTGGTCTTCTCCAGAAATCATGGATCACTCCCCCAAACCTTCACAATTCATATTTTTCCCTCCATTTAGCAACAACCGTGTCGGATCTGACCCAGATTGACCCTGACCCAACAATGGGTTCATATCACATGCATATATGAATCTATTAGAAGTTATTCAAAACAAACAACCCAAACAGTAAGCAATTCAAACTCAGAAACCCTGTTTCACTGTTTGGTCTAGGATAGTGGTGTCTGTTTCAATCCATTTACTTATAAGTTGATTCACGTTACAGTTTCTTTCATAAGTAAACTAAGAAGTTGTTAATAGGAATGGACCAAACAGATCAAAAGTCACCCGTAGTTTTATATTAAATTATACCTCCTAAATCGCTTAATTAAAAGAAGTATATTACTGTTGAAACAATATAGGCTTTGTGATCACACTTAACACACATTATTAATAAAAAAGTGTTGTAGGTCAACCTGACCAACACATATTGTCTTGTTACACAACCTGCAAGACCAATCATTTTGCCAACTATAGTGTTACATCAAACCACACTGATGAACTGTAAAAAGCCAGGATCCAAAGTCTGTATGGTCTTTGATGCTAGGAGGTTCCAAGTTTCAGTTCAAAAAGGTTCGATCCTGGTTCAGTAACGACTGAACTAGAAAATATTCTTCAGGATAATCTTATTTTTCTTAACAGTAAAAGCTTACTTTTGGTTTATCTTGTTGAATTGTTCTGTGAGGAGAGCCATCCCCTTCTTGTCATTCCTCATAAGTGGCTTCTTGATTTCTTTCTCCACTTTCTCTAGTGCATCCATCATCATAGCCTCAGCACCTAGTTCATCAGTAAGCCCTCTCCTGCAAATCAGATTTATATTTCAAACAATTAATACAAATTTGCCACTCAAAATCAAAATGCTTTCATACAACAATAAAAAATCTGTTCAAATATTTTCCATGAATGTATCAACAATCATAATTAGAAGATTTCAGAAACATAAATAAAAACGCACTTGAGATGAATATCTTTAGATTAAGACTAGATCAAGTTAAGTACAACTAATGGTATTGGTGATCAAAAAACATAAAGAAAGACATACTTTAGACGAATATCCTTCAAGGCCAAAAGATAAGATCGAGCATCCTCGATTCCAGCAGTTCGTTGCTTGATGGTAAATTGGATCCTTTGGGACTCTGAGAAGAGATCTGCCCTGTAGACATTCAGGATAATTTTAGCAACATAGAACAGTTAACAGTATCTTAAAGATCAACAGTCACATATGCATGAAAAACAAAATGCACCTGATGAGATCAAAAAAGGAAAATAAAATATTGAAAAAATTAACATGCACAAACACTCAATCATGTCCCACAAAATTTGGCTGGCATAACACTAACGTATCTTGTTCAACTAGATGTTGGAACATTTTTTTGTTAGTTCGATCATCGTGTAAACAAATAATATATTAATATGACAACTGAATGACTGATGAACTCAAATATCATAACTCTTGAGAACTTACTTTTCCCTAACAGTCTTCATGACTTTGTAATACTGTTCAACATGCACAAACACTCAATCATGTCCCACCACAAATTTTGGCTGGCTTAACACTAACGTATCTTGTTCAACTAGATGTTTGAACATTTTTTTTCTTAGTTAGATCAACGTGTGAACAGATAATATATTAATATGACAACTCATGAACTCAAATATCATAACTCTTGAGAACTTACTTTTCCCTAACAGTCTTCATGACTTTGTAATACTGTTCAACTGCTGCAGGATCTTCAGGATCAATAGTAATTTTCTCTTTTCGGAGAACCCCGATAGCTGTCTCAAATTTCTTCTTCACCTCAAGAAATATACCTTTCAACATTTCTAAAGATACATATAAAAGTGTAACTTAGTCATTTTATTAAAAAAATAATAAACAGGTTATATATTTCATGTAATCTAAATTACTACACAGTATCTGAAGATTATAAAGTAGCATGTTTAAAAATGGGTGAAAGAAATGTGCATTTCCATGTCAACTCACCATCACCCTTAAGAGCTTTAGGAGCAGCATCTTTGGCATAGAAGCGAATTGGGACGGATTGCTGTTGTGCTTGCATAACAGATTTAGTCCCATATAACTGCATAGTGACAAAGATCCATATGTTAATTGTTATAGACCATATGTTGTACATGTGAGTGGCCGTTCTTAATAATGCCACAATGCTATCCTGAGTTTAAAAGTTGTATTTCACACAAACATTCCTTTCTAGCTCCCTATCATATAAATGTCGAACAATATCAGAGGGTGCGGGTCAAAAAGAAAAGGAGATAACTGCTAAATTCATCTGATATCCATATCCATATAGATTTATAGGAATTACTTTTTCCATTTTTCACCCACAGCTGTTTTGAAAGAGCTTGGTAGTGGCATCATGGTAGTTGGTGGGGTGTGGATATCAGATAGACCAACTTCATAGTTATAAAAACACTAATAATTAGCGATCGTATAGTAATTGTAAATCACAAGTATACATACATTAAACATATTTCAACCTTTCAAAATATAATTTCTTAACAAATTAACTATGTCATCCTTAGTTTATAAACTTAGTATTCTGCTTATGAATGTTCAGAAGAGAGGGGAGTTAGGGACGAAAGGGGTTTCATTATCCTTTTAACTTTGTTGGAGCTCTAGAGAGGACTTTGCATGTCTGGTACTACATTGATTGTAGGTTGAGTTCTAGAAGGATGGTTAGAACACTCTAATCCCACACACTTCAAGAAGAAAAATTATAGCCTAGTAATCATTTAAAAGCTTTCTAATTGCCCCCTATCATAAAAAAATAGAAGAATTAGGATAGACTTCTATCAGTTCTATCCAGACTAAAACTCCTAGAGAAGATTTACAGAATGAAAACTACATGAACAACTTCAGTAGGATTTTTAAGCCAATACCCAACTATGGCCATAAAATGATCTCTTACAATGGCTTGTTAAACAAGTATGTCAAAGTTATGCTCACCTATGACCAACAGGGTCCACAATACATGATAGATAAGGTACATGAACTGTTATGTTCTGTGAAGCAGATGCAATGGGGTTTAATGATTTGACATGATGGGCATGGTGGTCTTTCTAGAGCCAAGGCACTCTATGTTTTTACGTGCTAGTTTTTACTATGTTTTTACGACCTCTTAACTCCTTTGTCATTAAAACCTTTCTAATTCTGCAATTTTTAACCCATCACTAATCCACCTGCACTCTATGTTTTTACTATGTTTTTACATGCTAGTCTTTCTAGAGCCAAGGCCCTCACTAGAAGCAATCTCTCTATCCCATGAAATAGAGGTACAGTCTGCCTACATTCCAGACCCATTAGGAACGCTACCCTCTTCTTTTCCAAGAAATGTTATCATTCGATCAAATCCAAATTGCAAGCAAGCATCCATTTGTGAATTGTCAAGTCAATGTCAACATGAAAATACTAATTAGCTTGAGAAGGTAGGACCCAAATCATGGATGAAGATACGAACTCATCTGCATAATCAATATCCCCAAACAAGCACGATTCTACCACTCAAAAAAACCAGATATCCTACGTACCTGATGAATTGAATGCTCCTATGCGTCTATGTAAGCATCTACATCCATTTCATCAATTTACTTCTAAAACCTTACACCCAATCTAACCCACGAACAATTATAAAAAAAAGGTCAACCGAAACTAATACAGATAAATCAATCTAGCGTACATCGGCAGTAAAAATACATCCAGGAACATCAAAATCAGAATCAATGAGATAAACTGAACGATCGTTCAAGTGTAAAAGGTAAACGTCAATGATGAATGATGTGCAAATGGAAGTATTTCAAGGAACAAGATGAGAGATTAGCACCTGACGAGCGGATCTGGATAAAACTCGAGCCATATGAGCGATGATTGATGATTGATGATTGATGATTGATGATTGATGATTGAAGATTGAAATGCGACGATTTCAGTAAATGTTAAGCGGCTGGTTGCTACTAGGGCTCACTCGCGATCTAACGATTGGGGGAGACGAATGTAAGAAATGCTCAGCGAGAGGTTGCTCATTGCAACGTCGTCGTTTTAGGTCACATATGTTTTTTTCTTTTTGTTTTTTATTTTTTAGGAACGAATGGGTGAAAATTTTATTTTATTAACTATATAGCAAGAAAGTAAGAGTAATTTTGGTTGAAAATAACTTTTTGTATATTAATTTATTATTTTTAAAAAAAGTTTTTAAAAAGATGTTTGGATTAACTTATAAATAAAACGTTGTAAAATGAAAAAAACACACTTTTAAAAATGATGGGAGTTAATAGCATGTAATAGAGGGGTATAATAGAAAATTAGACTAAAAAAAGTTTTCAAAAGTCATTAAGGTGTTGTTTGTTTTTTCTGTAGGAAAACGTCTGCAGTCTGCGAACCACATCTGCAAACATCTGTAGCAGAAGAGGTGGACCAAATGTCTGCAGCCTACAAGAAAAAGATCGTTTGTTTTTAACATCTGTAGTTTATAACCAAAACATTACTGAACAAAAATCCTAGCTTCACATCCTTAACAACTATACAACTCGTATACGTGTCCAAACGTTTAATAATGGTCGGGTCATCCAAATAACAACACCTTTTTTTCACAAATCACAGGGGCTAAAAGGGTCCTTTCCTATCTTTCAACAACAAAATCTGTCGGTATCCCAACTAAAGAGTAACACAACATGTAAAGTCCCGTTCTCGGGACGCTCACAGCTGGTCAATCATCGCACAAGCATACATAAAATTTTAACATTAGTAAAACATTGCAGCAGAATTTACTTAAACCATTTCATATATATATAATCATTTTTGCATAATAATAAAACACTGTTAACAATTACAAAACATCATGTGTTCGCATTACAATGCAAAAACACAATCGTTATACAAAATGGATGCCATCCAAAAACAAGCCAAGTAGTTGTCTGTGCCATCCTCAGTAAGCATCACCTGCCAACTAGAAAATACATAAAAGTCAGCGTTGTTGAGTGAATTCTAGTTTTATAAAATAAAATACTTTTACTTCCATTTAAAACCTTTCTTTACATTCTTATGCGATCAAGCATCATACATACACATAGATAATAACATTATTATCTTTGATCATCGTTTGTAACTTTCATTCATTTTTCATCTTTCACTTCATCATCAACGAGATTGCACAAAGCAAGAGCTCAATGTTGATCGACAACAAATGTCGATCTCTATCGGTACACATCTTCATGGTAGCTAACCCCCGACAGTTGATCCACACTGCAAGGCACATAGCCCGCTCATGAATACGGATTAATCATTATACATCAGACTCACGTAAGTGAAGTCTATCATAGTGCTTGCACGACTTTTCATCGTCAAAAGGGCCTGGGGGTAACATTCATTAAGATTCACTTTTCATCATCTTAAATCTTTCACTTTGTTAAAATAATACTTTACATTCATTATCATAATCACACTACGTAAAGTCACATCATAATACGTAATAAGGAACATATCATACATAATCATCATCAATCACACATCATCATCATGCACAGGCATAAATCATACATCATCATCATAATCATCATGCATCAAACACTCACATACATAAACATATGCACAACAAGCATAAGTCATTTTAAAACATAACCGACCCTCCGCGG
This sequence comes from Flaveria trinervia, assembly GCA_025506515.1. NCBI lineage: Eukaryota > Viridiplantae > Streptophyta > Magnoliopsida > Asterales > Asteraceae > Flaveria > Flaveria trinervia. The sequence continues at coordinate 52,812,361 of CM046441.1, forward strand.
GGCAGCAGGGGTTCGGGGGCGGCAACCCCTGACAGCGAGGTCCTAGGGGCGGCAGCCCCTAGTGGGGTCTAAGGGGCAACGACCCTGGCTGGGGCCTGCTGCCAGGTCAGTGCGAAAATTTTTATTTCACACTTTTACATAGCACATTTCCTTATAGAAAAATCGATCTTCCCGTTTAAACCTCTTAAAATCTTGGTCGTTTAAAACGTATATTTAGTATGCATTTCCAACCCCAAACTAGTTTAAAACCTTTAAAATAGGGGATCTAGAACTCACCTGGACTCGATGAGTAGCTTCTCAATCAAGCTTTCAAAGCAAGGGTTGCACTACACAGCCTGCAGATAAGTAAACACTCAACGGAGTTAATTTCTGTCTAATTTCGCTGCTAATTTCGCCGCCAGATTAGCAATTTTGCTGCTAGTTTCGCCAGCAATTTCGCTGCTAGTTTCGCCAGCAATTTCGCTGCTAGTTTCACTGGCATCTTCGCTTGCAGTTTCGCTGGCAACTTCGCTGCTAGTCTCGCTGCCAGTTTCGCCCAACTTTCGTTGGGAAACCATGTCTGTGAAACTACCTGCGTAACTATAGTTTCGCAGGAAGATCCACAGTTTCGCTGGACGAATACCTAATTTCGCTGGATGAACACCCAGTTTCGCAGAACGGGCTGAAAATTACGAACTACCCATTTTTGACCAAAACTTCAATCTTTTACACCCAAAACCTTGGTTTATCACCCAATAAGCTTTATTAAAGCTTCTTACATGTTTTCTTACATAAAAACGTGAGTTTTGGGCGAATCTTTGCCATTTTTAAAACCCAAACCCTAAAATCCGGGTTTACATCAAAAGCAATGATTAAATGATGTTTCTTACCTAGATACTTGGTGTTTTCTTGTTGTTTGGATGCCCACGAACACCGATCTTCAATCCCGAGATCAACCGAGCCTTGAATCTTCAATTCTCTCTACTTTCTCTCTTTACTCTCTCTCTAGAACTAGAGTTTGAGTTGCAAATGAGAGTTGCTCAAGCTGATCCGTTTATATATACCGGGCGCTCCGGGACCTTAAACTCGCCAAACACATATCCCGAAGAGTTAACTCGGTCTATAACCCATATCCATCTTTTTCCATTAAATGATCTCGTCTAAGCCCATATTATTATTGGCTCGCTTAGACATTATTCGAGGCGTTACACAACCAGGTTGATTATGATTAAGACAACATCTCCCATTTCTCTCTTATTCTCCTAAAAATTCCCTCATTAACACATTGCAGGACCAGTGAAGGGGGTCACTTACAACACACAACACAAAGAGAAGATTAACCAACTTAATCAAACAGTAAACTAGATTAACCACAAATGAGACACTAAGAACACAAGTAATATATGAGACATAAAAAAAGAACACAAGTGTATGGTTTTCAAGAATGCAATATATTGCTTTCTCTATGTTCTATTACAAGTGTTACAAAGCATATTAGAAAGATACAAGAACATGAGATACTTATACTACATCCTACAGCCGACTATACTTTGAAAGCTAGCTGGGTACAATTGACTAGACACACAAACAAAATCAATTGTAGAGTCAAAATGCAGATTGCCTTTTGACTAGTGACTATGACATGCCATAGCTCACATCCTTATCTATTATAAAAAGGATAAAGTACAAGAAGTAGAAAGTTACAGACTCAAGACCTCAATGTACAGTTACTAAAAGCATGGACCTTTTCACCAAAGCATGTAAGTTGGTGATATTACAGAGATGCAGCGGAAAGGTGTCCAACTTTATGGAAAAGTAATCAGATAAAGCATGTGTCAAAAGTCTTCGGAAGAAATCTGTCTTCATGAGTTGAAGCTTCGGAAGACTTTGTCTCTGAGGCTTCGGAAGACTTCATCTTTGGCTTTGGAAGATATTGGCCTTGGCTTCGGAAGATTTCACACTTAGAATTTCTGTTGCAAGTGTGAAACTTCCTAAGCATTCTTCTTCAATGCACTTGTGCAGCATGCAGGATAGACTTAGGATGTTTGGGTTGCATCAACCTCTTCATTAATCTCTATAAACTTTCCCTAGGCTGATGCTACCAAAACACTTAGTAGACCTCAGATATCAATAGTTCTTATTAGAATGATAACCAGCCCTTTCTTCATGAGATGATCAGGATCCTTCAAACTATCAAAATGTCTTCTCATATCAAAGAGATCATGCAGAGGCAACTGAAACATGTCTTGCTAAGTGTAGATGTCTTCAATGCCTTGTTCTCTAATGACATGCCATCTTTTTGTATTTATGGTGTATGTCCAAGACAAGATGGGTCTTCCTGATGCTAGAGGAGCTACTAGAATTGGAGTTGATTGAGCATCCACTGGCTGCACATCCTCAGGATGTTCTGACTCATCTTGGGGTTTAGAAGAGGGTGCAATCTTCTTCTTTGGCTTTGGTTTAGAAGTCATCCTCTTCATTCTCTTTACAGGTTTTAACCGAGAAGACTGGCCTGCAGTACCGGATTGATCTTCATTGTCTTTCTCAGTTGGGACTTCCTCTCTCTCTTAGGTTTAAAAGGAAAGGGAGGTTGACCCTGTTGTGGATCAAAAGATGAAGCTTGTTGAGATTCAGCAGGAGGTCCAGGTTATGTTGTCTCTGGTTGTTCAACCTTAACCTCCACTCAAGTGGGGCTTGACTTGGAGAGGAGTGTAAATCAATGAGCTCTTCACTTTTTATCTTCTGCTTGATCACCCTGATATGCTCATCCATAGTGGATAGAGACATGGGGCCAAGTCTCCTTCCGGAGAATCCATATAGCTTCAAGAAGCTCATCATCCTCTGTTTGTCAGCAGACTTCTTCATACTTTCTAGATGATGGCTCTTGATTTAGCAGCTTCTTCCCTTAGCTTGTTAGGTTGTTTCTTTCCTTGAGTATCTCAAGTTCAAGTTGTTTGAGATACTTAAACTCAACATAGTCATAGGACAGGGGAAGAAGTGCTTCTGCCTGATAGAGGCTTGTGGCACTCAAGTAGTTGATCATCTTGATCCTATCTTCTTCTTTATATACTTGAGGTTCTTGTTGAACCACATCCTCTTGTGTAGGACTTTCTTGAACTGGGGAGAGGGTCGGCACATGTTTGTACAATCTTTTCTTTCTTCTCTCTTCTTTGATTTGTACTAGAAGTTCTGCATCTTCTACCTCCTTCTTATCCCTTGACCTTTCTAGGTCAACCAGTTCATTTAACTCTTCTAAGGGGAGAGAAATGACATTGTCTATATCATAGTTCCTTGTCTGCAGATAGTTTATCCTGATTGCCCTTAACTCATCATTCTGAGTATCTGGTCTGGGGGCAGCCCTGATAGCGGACTCCATGAGTCTTGGGGACCCAGCAGAGGAACTTTCTCCCCTCAGCCTCCTTTTCCTCTCTCTTCCTCCTCCTCAATCTCCTCAAATGTCATCTTTCTTTTCCCTTTGTCACTCACAGACCTTTGTGACTCAGGGTGGAGAGAGATTTGGCCTTCATTGCTTGATGCAGCTTCTGAGCTCTGGCCAGAGAGAGGTTGAGAAGCACCTTCACCAGCAGGTGTCTTAAAGGGAATATGCATCTCTGCAGCAGTGATGATGATGAGACAAGGCTCTCAGGTTCTGCCACTGGGCCTTCAGTCAAGGTTTCCCCTATGAAACTAATCTTAGGGTTTACCTCAACATCTAGTTGACCGATGGCATTGCTTGATTGCCTAAGTCTCATTCTGAAGCTGAACTCTGTAATGATCCTGTCTTGGATTCTTTGAGCCAGCATGTCAGCTTGTCTTGATTTGCTTGGATTGACAAGTGCCATGTTGACTAGATCCAGACCTTCATAGTAGTTTAAAGTCTGAAAATTTAAGACTTCTTGCTACCCTTGAACTCTTATGATGATTAGGGCTTTCCTGTTGATGTCATACCTCCACCCAATGATGTGATTGGAAGTTGGTGAAGATGGCATAGCCCTTGGTATCTATCCTCAAACAAACTCTGTATGAAGGAGTCTGTGTAGTCCACATCAATGTGAATTTGAGGAGGTTGCTGAGAATGCACAATTGCAAGTGAGGAAGGTGAGTCCTCAATGTCCACTCTCTTGAAGAACTCCCAGTTGTGTAGCTGTAATGACTTTCTCCTCCTTTTTGGTAGCATCACCCACTTGCATAGGTGAGCTGGAAGATAGGTCAATCACATCCACAGGTTCTTGTGTTCCTGGTTGAGCTCTTCTTAAGGGTCTCCCAGCTAGTTTTTCCTAAGATAAGAAATCTCAAGTTGCTGATCATTGATCCTGTTGTGTAAGGTAGTCACCTGAGATTCAAGGTAACTGACCTTTGAGACTAAATAAGTGCATGTTTTAGATAGTTTGTGCACTTTTAGTGTCAGATTCCCCTCATCTTCATCAGAAGAATCACTGAGGGATGAGATGACTGGACCAAAGTCCTCAGTCTCACCACCAGCTTCAGGTTCTTGGCTGCTGGATTTCCTCTGCTCACTGGCAGTCTCAGTTGAGATGACAATGGGCTGAGTTGCCATGGTTGAGGTCTTAATGATGTAATCACTTTCAAGAGTGAGAGCCTCTTTCATATGGACGTCCTGAACAGGTTCAGAAGTGTCCACCTCAGTAGTAGGTGACTGATGGGGGCTAGAAATAGGAGCCTCAAAAGCACTCATCTCTCTTTGAGTAGGGGAAAAGAAGAGAGAATCATGGTACTCACTGAAACCTAGATCTTCATCAGTATAGAAATCAAGGTTAGGAATTGGTTGGTTGAGATCTATAGGCTGGGGATGGTAACTATCCCCTGAAGGTTGATCACTTGAGTGTTGAGACTCAAAGTGATGGCTTAAGGCAGTTGGGCTAATGAGCTCATCAGACTGAGCATGAAGAACCTCAGCACTGATTCTTGAAGAGATGGGAGTGGTCTGCTCCTTAGGAGAAGTGAGAGCTTGAGTGTCCACTTCTGCCTGTAAGGGTGGGTGTATGGGGACCTCCACAAACTGAATAGTTTGAGGAGGGGTTCGTTTGGATTTCCTTTTGTAGGTGAGGGTGATTTGTGGTTGTGTAGGTGGTAGGGAAACAGTGGGTGTGGGTTCAACACTAGCTTGTGTTGCTAGGTTGTCACCTTAAGCAATAAGCTCTAACATTTTTGGAACTAGGGCTATTTCTACCCCAGAGAAGCCAACTGTGGGCTTTCGCAGTATTTTAAAGATGTCGGGCTTCATCTGTCACAGTTTAAGAATGTTACCTGTTTCCCTTAACTGTGAGCCCAGTTCACTGTTAAGAATGTACTAGACATATCTAGGAAACATGTAATATTCTAAGGAGTCTAGGTTAGCAAGCAAGTTGGTATAAACAAACTGAGAATACTTGAACTTGACTCCCTGAATCATTCCATGGATGATGACGGAGAGATCCTATGAATCCGGTCCTATCCACCATGCTTGTTTGATAATCTGTGGATGACCACATGGAGCAGGAATCTCCATTGGGATGAGACCTTCCCTTTCCTAAAGGTCTTTATAGAGAAATCTCCCTTATATCCTCTCTGCTCAAAGGAATGATTAACAGCTTCCTTGGGAAGAACACCTCACTTTCTTCATCATCCAGCTGAAGATGCATGTTGATGATGGCCGGAGTGATGAAGATTGTTCTCCCCTGCACTGTGGCAGAGGACAAAGGTTCCAAACTTTCTGCTTCATGGTTTCCTCCTGTTCTTCTTACCCCTGTGACAACATCTCAATGATGTTTGTGGTGGGGTGAGACTTGTGGATCCTAAGCTGAGGGATCACAACAAGTTGTTGAGAAAGATCTAAATTAGAGAAATTTAGATCTGGCATAGATGTTTCTCCCACCACATCAACACTTATCAGAGAAGCTTGATCCAAGAAGTGTGTGACATCATTAATGTTGTCATCTATGGTGTGGTTAGTAGCATCAAGAAATTCTTGATCACTGTCACCACCACCATGGTGTCTTCCACAGTTAAGGTATTCTTATCTGGTTGTGGAGCCTCTGAGCTAGAATTTGAAGGCACTCTAGATGTATTAGCTGAGTTTGTCATTGTAGTGCTGATAGAAACCTCATTTGCAGAAGTAGTTCCAACTGGAGCTGAAGATGTGTGACTTGAAGATCTTCTCAGCTCAATCTTGGATCAGAATCACCTGTATTTAGATTTTTTATAGATCCTGAAAATATTCTCACAAGATTTGTTAAAACAGTTGGTAACTGGATCAAGATCAAATAGTCAATCAGGACCAGAACCAACCACACATGGTGTGTGTTCATTGAAAGTCACATTGGCTGACTCCTCAACAATTTAGTTCTGAGATTGTATACTCTATAAGCCTTAGCTTGAGAAGAGTATCCAATAAAGTGTCCATCATCTAATTTGTCAACAAACTTGGCAATTTGATCTTTGGTATTCAAGATGGTGCAAGGACATCCAAATGACCTGAGAAAACCAATGAAAGGTTTCCTCTGGTGCCAAAGTTCATAAGGAGTGTTGCCATTCGTCTTGACCACTAAAACTCTATTTTGCACATAGCAGGTAGTGTTGACTGCCTCTGCCCAAAAGATGATGGGCAGCTTAGAGTCAGACAACATAGTTCTTGCAGCTTCAATTAGTGTCCTGTTTCTCCTCTCAGTAACACCATTTTGCTGAGGAGTCCTAGGAGCATTGTATTGTCTTGTAATACCCTTTTCATCACAAAATGTATCAAGGATTTGGTTCTTAAATTCAGTTCCTTGATCACATCTTATGATCTTGACCTTGTGATCAGATTGATTCTCAATCTTTAAGATGAAATTCTTCAGAATCTCAGGAGTCTCATCCTTAATTCTAAGGAAGAAGACCCAAGTGAATCTTGTAAAGTCATCTGTGATCACTAAACAGTAAGTGGTCCTTCCTAGACTCATTACACCGGTGGGGCCAAAGAGATCCATATGTAACAAGTGTAGGGGTGTAGTGATGGACTTCCTTTCCTTAGGCTTGTGAGATACCATATGTTGCTTCCCTTTCAGGCATGCAACACAATGGTCATCACTTGTAAACTCTTTCTTTGGTATTCTAGTTACCAAATCATTTTTAATTAATTTATTCATGTTCTTAAAGTTTACATGGCACATTCTTTTATACCATAGGAAAGACTCATCACTATTGGCTTTAGACAGAAAGCATAAAACTTCTCTAGAGGGAGATGTTTCTTGCAAGTCCATCTTGTACATGTTCCCTTTTCTTGGGGGCTCTAAGCAGGATGTGCTCATGAGGAATGACCACACCAGGCTTGAGAGCAATGCACTCATGCTTAGTAAAGAGCATGTTATGACTCTGATCACAAAATTGGATAAACTCAGAAGATTGTACCCAAGCTCTTGACAAAGTTTACCTTTTCGATGCTGAGCTTACCATTTGTGACCATGCCCCTTCCGGAAATGTAACCACCTTATCTCCTCGAAAAGCAATGGGTCCTCCATCAATCCTTTCAAAGTTCTAGAGTAGTGACCTATTGCCTGTCATGTGCCTGGAACAACCACTATCAATGATCCAGACATTCTTGTTTGTCTTGAGTTGTCCCTGCACAAAGAAAAGGATTAATTACATTTAGAAACCCAAGCCTTGCTTGTCTTGGGCTCACTAAGAGAAACAAAAGGTAATGCAATAGTAACATATCCTATGGTTGTGCTAAGAGGATCTTGAGCTGTTGTTGATGGAGAATTCTCAATCACTTGGTCTTTCTTAGACTTCCACACCGCCTTTGGAGTCTTGGACTTGACCTTCAAAACTTTGGAAGCTTTTGGAACTTCGGAAGTTTTGATGACCGAACCTTCGGAAGATTCTGCAGATTCTGCAGACACTGCAACAGACTTTAGTGCTTCGGAAGAACTCCTTTCTTTCGAGACCAACTTCTCTTCCGAGGGTAATTTTCCACTTGCCTTCTTCTTTGATTTGGATCTTTCGAAGGAAATAGAATTTCCTTCCAAAGCTTGAATCTTCTTGGAACTCTTTGAAGTCTTTGTCTTGGTCATATGGACAGTACTTTTAGGATTGTATGGGCAATCCTTAGCAATGTGAGTGATACTATCACAGATGACACACTTAATTTTCTTCTTCACAAGAGTCTTCTACTGGGAACAAGACTGTCTTTGGGCACATCCCTTCTCCACTTTTCATCTTTGCAGATGCTGAGACAGTCCTTTTGGGCTGGGAACTGTTCTTGGAGTTTGATGGTCCAGGCTGTGTAGCAGTGATACACAATAGATCAGTCTTCTTCTTGTTACTAAGATGATTTGAACAAGAACCAGAACTCTTAGCAGAAGAGTTTTGGTTGATGTCTTCAGTCCTTACTACTTCAAACCCTACAGAGATGAAAACTTGTTTCTGCTTAGAGTCAAAAGTAGCCTTGATCTCTTGAGCCTTCCTTGCTTTTCCCTTGCTCTTTCTGATCAAGTTCTTTCTCATAGACTTGGTCATCATATTCTTCTTCTTCTCCTCAGAAGGATAGTGGCCCTTCTTTGAATCCTCCTCTTCACTCTTCTCAAAGGAATTCTTCACTATCTCTTCTTCATCCTCTTCACTTATAGGATCTATGAGGAAGCTCATCTTCACAAGTTCCACATCTAAGAGGTCTTACAGACAAGATTGTGTGTGGAGGAGCTATCTCATTGGATCCCAGTCCCTGCCTGTTTTGATAGCATACCTTGTTGTGCAGGGATGAGGATATCATGTTCTTGAAGGTCTCTTCTTCAAGAACACTCTTTTCTACCCTGGCTTTGCTGATCACAAGCTCAGCCTGGCACTCAGTCAGCTTGGTTATGAGATCTTGGTTTGAGTCCTAAAATCTGTGTGTTCATGTTTTAGAACTGAAATGGTTTTCTTTAGGTCCTCTATCTTCAGTTTATAATCATTTTTAGACTTTCTAAAATCAAACTTTAAAATGTTTAAGGACTTAAGATTAGATCTCATCTCCAAGTTATAGGACATATATATATTGACTTTAGCAATGCATTCAGGAGTACAGAGATGTTCCAATACCTTGGCTTCATCATGATCTGCCATCAATGCTTGGTTTGGAGAAGCATCTTCCACCTGAAAGCTCCAGTCAAAGCCTCCTTCTTCAATAGTAGCAGCAGCCTGCTGCTTTGACTTCTCATTCTAGAGAGCTTTGTCAGTGCAGTTAGGTCTGGACTGTGTTGGCCACCACTTGTTTTAGGTTCCTTACACTCTCTAGCAAAGTGGCCCATCAAGTTACAGTTGCAACACTTGACTTTCCCTTTATCCAGGCCAAATTTTCCACTGGTTGCATTGCTTGGAAACTTCCTTCAAGTCCTCTTGTAGAACTTCTTGGCTCTGTGAGTGAGAAGAGCCATCTGCTGGACTATTTCCATGTATTCCAGATCATCTGGATGAATACAGTCCAGGTCTTCAAGAGTGAAAAGAGAGTTGCCACAACTTTCATCAGAAGACACAAAAGCTTGAGAAGAGCTTGTCTCTTGGAATGGGCTTCCTTGAGTGTAGTTCTCCCTTGGTGTCTCTGGGAAGGTGATGAAAGGACCCTTTGGTGAGTTGTCAGGGTAGCATATGAGATGATGTTGGGGTTTTATGCTATCCTTTTCAACCACATGTAGGACTGAACCCATTTGATTGTTGGAGTTGCCAGATGAACCTTGCATGTTCATCTTCATTTGGTAGCCATGAGAATCCCATATAACTCTGTCAGAGTAAGAGTTTTAAGATTTTTAGGCCTCTTGATCACCATACAGTAGTGTGTCACTGCCTAGGAAGTGAGGACATGAACTTCCCTACAATGTCCTATTCTCAAAAGGAACTCCTCCATCCATAAGGGTATCCACAATCTCAACATACTGAAGTATTGCTAAGTCATGGTTTCACCTGTTTTGAAGGTGAAGTTTTCAAACTGTTGTTTTAGGAGATCCTTCTTGTTCTTTTTGGCTTCAGAAGAACCCTCATACATCAGTTTCAGTACATCCCACAACTGCTTAGCTATTTTGCACTTCTTGAAACCTTTGTACACAAGTTTGGAAGGGCAGTTTGAAGGGCTGTCATGGTTTTTCTGTCAATCTCTGCTTTCTTCCTATCTTCATCAGAGTAGTTAGCCACATCCTTGGGGATCATACCAGCACCAGTAGCAGAGGGGGTGCTAGGTATGAAAGGTCCATTCTCAATAGACACCCACATTCTTGAATCAAGAGACCTGATGAAACCTTCCATTCTCAAACACCAGGTATCAAACTCATCAAGAGTGATCAATGGGGACTTGTTCATGGTTCCAGTTTCCATATCAGTCTTGGAAATGGCTGCCATTTGAAAAGTTGAGTATTTGTTTGTGTGAGGGATCTTAAGATGGTGAGATCTTATATCAAGAGCCAGAAAGCTCTGATACCAAATGTAGGACCAGTGAAGGGGGTCACATAAACAAATAACAACACAAATAGAAGATTAACCAACTTAATCAAACGGTAAACTGGATTAACCACAAATGTGACACTAAGAACACAAGTAATATATGATACAAAACAAAAGAACACAAGTGTATGGTTTTCAAGAATGCAGTATATTGATTTCTCTATGTTCTATTACAAGTGTTACAAAGCATATTAGAAAGATACAAGAACATGAGATACTTATACTACATCCTACAGCCGGCTATACTTTGAAAGCCAGCTGGATACAATTGACTAGACACATAAACAAAATCAATTGTAGAGTCAAAAGGCAGATTGCCTTTTGACTAGTGACTATGACATGCCATAGCTCACTTCCTTATCTATTACAAAAAGGATAAAGTACAAGAAGTAGAAAGTTACAGAATCAAGACCTCAATGTACAGTTACCAAAAGCATGGACCTTTTCACCAAAAAATGTAAGTTGGTGACATTACAGAGATGTAGCGGAAAGGTGTCCAGCTTTATGGAAAAGTACATCAGATAAAGCATGTGTCAAAAGTCTTCGGAAGAAATCTGTCTTCATGAGTTGAAGGTTTGGAAGACTTTGTCTCTGAGGCTTCGGAAGACTTCATCTTTGGCTTCGGAAGATATTGGTCTTGGCTTCGGAAGATTTCACACTTAGAATATTTATGTTGCATGTGTGAAACTTCCTAAGCATTCTTCTTCAATGCACTTGTGCAGCATGCAGGATAGACTTACGAAGTTTGGGTTGCATTAGCCTCTTCATTAATCTCTACACATATCAATCATCATCTTCATTCTTCAAATTTCAAGATTCTGTGCAACCTACCGGCGGTGATTATTACCGGAGGCGATTTTCCGATGATCCAACGGTAACTTTACTGAAAACCCTACCGTCGTCTTCTTAAATTTCTTGATTTTGATCGTTTGTTTGTGGGTTATGTTTTGAATCTTTCTATACATATTATTCTTTCATATCTCCTACATTTTGTTGCACTGATCATTCGCATGTACCCAATTGGCAAATCGAATAAAAATGTCTTTTGGGGGAGGGGGCCGGCGGTGTGCCGACGGTTGAGGGGAGGTGGGGTGGTGGTGAGAGGAGATATAAGATGGGGAAGATGAAGATGGATTTTAGGGTGGAGAAGAGGTTAGAAGACCTCAAAGTGGCAAGTCCACATCATCTCCATGCAGACCTCAGAAAGACGTTTTTTGATGAAACGTCTTCCAAAAATCAAACAGTTTGCACACTCAAAAGCTCTTCCCACGTCTGCGTGCGTGCAGATGAAGAGGTGGGGAAGAGCTTTTGGCAAAAAACAAACAACACCTAAGTAACCATCTCCTTACTTTTCAAAACCTTATTTTTGTCCTATATGAAAAATCAGTTTGAAAAGTTCTCTTAGGTTTAACAAACATTTTTTTCATCATCAAGAAGAACTTGTTATTATTAATCAACTCGTTCCTCGTTTTTCAAATGTTTCAAATTATAGTCGATATTATTTTATTTATAATCTCCATTCTCCACTTGAAAGATATTATATCATTTATAATCTTCCTTCTCCACTTGAAACCTTCTATAATTCCTTGAAAATGCATAGGATCATTAAATGAGAATACATACATAGGTATCTGATGACATATGTCCTGTAATGAGCCAACCATATGACCTGAAAAGAATAGTTTATTGGGCTGACCCAGCCTACATCAAACAAACCCATTAGGGTTGGGTGACTCCTCTATAAATAAGAGGATTACTCCTTCACTAGGGAGGATCTCTTTTTTCCTTAGTATATCACATACTAAGTATCTAATCTCTCTAGAAAGAGTTTCCTCTTATCATTCCTTCTTATCAAACATTATGTCAAACGAGATCACACATGCTAAGGCTGGTGAGTCTGGTTGTACCATCATATTCTTCCTTCTAAGACTGGTCCAACAAGCACTGATTAAGTCTAGCAATCTCCAGCTAACCTAATCTTACTAGGTCTGGTCATAGCTAAGTTTATAGTGGTTGGTTGAACCTTCTGGCCAACTTATTCGTCATGTTCAACTTATGTATCTATATACTTTTTTTATATTTTTCATTTACTTATACACTTTTTATTTGATAAATATTGACTTTAGCATCATAGTGTCTTCCCAGAGCTCGCCTCTAGGTCACCTTCTAAAGAGTTATTCATGTTGCAATTAGGATCTATGTTTGGGATTGGCTTGTGAGGCTCGTAACAGCTATACACGATGACAGTACCCAACCCAGATTTTGATGTAGTAACAATTGGCACCATATAAGATGCCAATCAAACCTGAACCAGATGGGAACACATGAAACCCAAGATACTTCAGACAAGTATGGGATAGGGTATGTGACTAGGTATGGGCTTGATTTTTTATTTTTTACTGGTATGGGACATGTCTGGGATTGCATTGTATACCCTATCCGATTAGTCGATTAAGCATACCATTTTACCCGAACATATGCCCGAAGTTATTTTATTTATTAATTTATTCTACTTAATAATTATAGTATATGTAATTATATCTTTTTCACTCAGTATCTTTTTACTTAATAATTATATGTTAATATAAACTATTAAACTTCCTATCATTTGTATCAGATGGTATTTTACAAAGTTATAATAAGACTCCTAAAATTTGATAGTTTTAATAGTAGTTAGTTCATACATTTTTCAACCTTGTATGACATTCAAATTACAAATCATACGTTTATAACTCCCCATCCATTTATAGATGCTACCTATAAAAAGTTTACTCACGGTTACTATAACATTAACATAACATAAACCACACAATTAGTTAATCACAAGCTAAATAAGGTTTCACTAAATTAGTGTACTAAATGAAGTTTAGCTCATAATGAGCTTGAACATAACAATAAGGATAAAAGATAGTAATGAAATCATCGGTAAATTAGAATAATCAAACTGGTTATCCACTATGGATGATGTTAAACGATCCCGAGCTTCTTTGAAGTGTTGAATATACCTCCAAAACCTTCTAAGGACTTCCAAAAGTTGGGTTCCCGAAAGAGAACACCAGCACTTCACCTCCCAAAAGCTACTCCCAAAGTTACAAATGAACTCCTATTTATAGGCTTGTCTGGAATGTTTAAACACGTGCCTAAAAGGTAATACCTATACTAGTACAATGCTTACGCAAGTTGGTCGGCTCGTACACTCAGAAGTTTTTGGGGCACGACCCCGTGATTGGGGTGGTCACACCCCCGTGACTCATGGGGCATGGCTTTGTGACTACTTTTGGGGGACAGTAATTGTCTTACTCTGTTTTCCTTTTTAATTTTATCTTTACAAATTTTGCATTATGCGACCGAAATGCTATACGATTATGTATGCTGGACATACATGACATGCTTTTACGCATTTTCATCATCTAGATCAGGGAGTCTGTTTCATTACTTGTAACTATTTTATAATTTATTTTCTTTTTAGTCTTATTTTGTATCCATTTCTGCATTGAGAACAAAGCAGATTCTATGTGTGGAGATAGAGACTAGCGTCTAGGTTTGTACATTGGTCTTAGAAAATAATAATTATAAAAGTTTTTTAAAGAAATCCATAAAAAATTAAATGAAATTTGCATAAAAATAAATGAAAGATAATAGGTAAAATCAAGATTGGTATTCAATATAGTATATGTATGAGCTAATTAAATAAATTAAGCACATCTGATTAGGGATATGTGGTTAGGTCCAACTATAGAAACGTCCTTTGGGATTGAGTAATACACTTAAACTTAATCATGATTCTTATGGGTTCTCATCTTAGGAAAAATAGCAAAACAAAAATTATTAGATAGTATAAAATGGCCATCATATGTAATACCAAAGTGTTTAAATTAAATGGCACACAATTGTGATGCTAGAAAAAATCCATTGGTGTTACCCTCAAGGATGGTGACTCTATTGATACACTCTCTAAGTTAAGTTAGAAAATACATAAAATTTCCGAAGCTTAAGTTGTTTTCTATTGGGACGGTGACTTAATGGATACGACCTCTAAGTTGGGTATAAAAAATATATATAGAAAGCTCAATAATAACGTCATACATTATCCATCTTTAATTTATTTTTTAATGATTTTGGTTCATATAAAGTGGTAGGTTATATCCTTTTACCTTATTAACTGAAAACGTGTTGGATCAAGAAGAAGGTTGTTGTTGGAGCATATAATGTCATATATAGTGTGTCCGTCGCTTGTCGAATAGTCTAGGCTTAATGTAATACACCTGATATGTTGTAAACACATGAAACTGGGTCATTCGTAGGAGCATATGCGAACGAGACTCAGTCATACGACTGAGCCATGCTAATGGTCCAGTCGTGAGACTGAGAGATGCGATTGGGACATTCGTAAGACTGAACCATAAGTATGGTCAGTCGTACGTTGAACCATAGGCATGGTCCAGTCGTACGATTGAACCATACGCATGGTCCAATCGTATGAATGGGCCCAGTCGCATATAATATGGGTCGAGGCCTATATATACCAGTTTCAATGTGTAGAGAGATTAAGGGTTTTACTAAGAGTGTGCCCGGGAGCCTAGGGCTGCGGATGAGAGGGGAGATCATGCTCGATCTCCCCTTGCCAAGAGTCTTGATTCTTATGTTGTAACGAGCTTGTAATAGTTAGGTTTTATCAATGAAACCATTCAATTATAGTTTGTTTTATTGATTGTCTCTTGGTGTTTGCTGTTATTTATCCTTCTGTCAAGAACATGCTCGGATGTTTACCGATCAAGCCGACTTCACAATTGGTATCAGAGCCGGTTATTGCTGGAATGATCTAACAACCATTCTAGCAACCCGAGCTCTTGATTTCTGGATCAAATTTTAGATCTTGACGTTAAACCCACTTTGTGTTCTTCGTGTTTTGCTCAGATCTTGTTACTTGTGTTGCTTTTATGTTAAAATCGAATTCGAAACCACGTTCCAATCACCCTTTCGAATCTGATGATTTTGTTTCGATTCATGTAAAATTCATTAGATTAGGGTTTTGGGCGCCCTGGCGACTGCAGATCTGAAATCTACGTGCAGACCCGTTCATGCGGCTAGACCATGCTAATGGACCATTCGTGCGACTGGACTAGTCATATGTTCAATCGTGCGACTGGACCGATCGTATGTTCAATCGCACGAATGAGCCATCCGCATTGACTCATCCGCATATGTTCCAGACTAAAAAAAGAGTCTGGAACTGCTTCTTGCATAGATTTAGGATGAGCAAAGCTATTCACCCTGAGGTTCTTTTGTCAAATAAGTTCGATATATACCCCATTATTCGTCGGACTTCCAGAATAGGTGAATGTAGTTGGAACATGAAAGAGAAAAGAGAAGATATCAGCAGTCAGTGCTGATTTTGTAGGGTAGTCAGGAGCATCTGACTATTTATGGGCCAATCAAGTTATATCTATCCGCATAGAGAGGATTCTCATTCTTAGGGGGAATCCATGTATAGAGAAATTGAAGACGCAATCAGAAAGTGATGATGTGAGCCGGTTTCTAATGATGAATCTACGTGCATGTTGATTTGTTTGATATTGTCAGTTGTGGATTGGAACCTTCAACCTTTTGCCCAATACACCGTGCGAAGACGCCATGAGAGCACAATGTCTATATATTAGGATATGCTGAATGTGAGGGGGAATTTCTGCAGGTGTTGATGTTAATCAGGTTAGCCTGTATGAAGATTGAAGCAATAGAAAACTATTCATGTCATTATCTGGAAAAATTAGTCATATGGGGAATCTTGTTGCTGTGACGGTGTTCTGCAAAGTAAACAAAAGCTGTTGTGCCTAAATTCATTTTCAGGGATATTGTAGTAACCTGACGGATCGGCAACGTTGGCTAATATGGTTTTCATTTGATTATATTGGCAACCAGAGCAAAGATTGACTGAAGATTGTAAGAGGTGTTATCTACTATTCACAAGCAACGTCCAAGGGGGGATTTGTTGGAGCATATATAGTCATATATAGTGTGTCCGCCGCTTGTCGAATAGTCTAGGCTTATGTAATACACCTGATATGTTGTAAACACATGAAACTAGGTCATTCGTAGGAGCATATGCGAATGAGACTCAGTCGTACGACTGAAGCCATGCTAATGGTCTAGTCGTGCGACTGAGAGATGCGATTGGGACATTCGTAAGACTGAACATAAGTATGGTCCAGTCGTACGGTTGTACCATACGCAGGTCCAGTCGTACGATTGTACCATACGCATGGTCCAGTCGTACGATTGAACCATACGCATGGTCCAGTCGTACGATTGAACCATACGCATGGTCCAATCGCATGAATGGGCCCAGTCACATCTAATATGGGCTGAGGCCTATATATACAGTTTCAATGTGTAGAGAGATTAAGGGTTTTAGTGAGAGTGTACCGGGAGCCTAGGCTGCCGGATGAAGGGGAGATCATGCTCGATCTCCCCTTGCCAAGAGTCATGATTCTTATGTTGTAAAGAGCTTGTAATCATTAGGTTTTATCAATGAAACCATTCAATTATAGTTCATTTTATTGATTGTCTCTTGGTGTTTGCTGTTATTTATCCTTCCGTCAAGAACATGCTCGGATGTTTACCGATCCAGCCAACTTCACAGTTGTGCAACCAAAACCAAAATCACTTAGACTATTTTGGTACAACTAATAAAGGACTTCCAAAGCTAAGTGTGGAACTTCCCAACGAAAAGGTGTTCTTCCGAAAAGAAAGTGTAAGATCAACTTCCGAAGGTAAATTCCAACTTTTGAAGACAAGTATTCAATTCCAAAGATCAAGACTTAGAATAAAAGATAAGAAGTCAACTTCCAAAGTATGAAGAAAAGAAGAAGTCCTCAAGCCTCGAAAGAAGCAGCCTCTTCCAAAGTATAAGTGGCTTCGGAAGAACTTGTTCTTCCGAAGCCAACTAACCTTCGGAAGACACTACTATGAACCAATGGACATAAGTATGGTCTCTCTGACACTTCATTGCAGACCTCTATGATACTGCATGGCGTTTTCTCAAAAGCCATGTAGTTGACCATACTGTATTCCACTGTTCACCTTTATCAATTAGTATAGTTACCAACTTTAGTTACTGACAAAAGGTAAGTCATGGGCATGCCATGACTACCATATCTTAGATAGTACTTTATCTAAGATACCTTAAATTTATCAATTGTAGTATATGCTTTAGTCGTAGGTTTCCAGCTGGTATCAAAGTATATCTGGGTGTAGGTAGTAGTATATATAGTTTCTCATTGTAACTCATGTAATATGCTTGTAAGAGTCTTGTAATAATTTGAGTTGAGAAGTAATATATGCAAGTACCTTGAAAATTATTTCTTTGTGTTCTTTTCTACTTATTATATTATTATCAACTCTTAGAAGTGATTCTGCTTCATCTGATCCGAGTGTAGTATAAGTGATTTTGAGAGAAATCCAAGTGTTAAGTGACAAAAACTGATCCTGCAATTGGTATCATAGCTTCTTAGGCTCTTGATTGTGAGATCTTACCATCCTAATCAACATGTTGTCAACTCTTCCTTACACACACACTCAAATGTCCCTTAACACGTCTGAGTAGAAACGTGGACATAACCAAAGCCCCATCATCACCCCTAAAAACTTTAGGTCATGTAGCATACGCATGGAAGGCTTCATTAGGTATCAAGATAGCAAGATATGGCAATCTATTATTAATGGCCCGTATAAATCTAAGGTGGCAGCACCAAGTGGAAATGGTGCCATTATAGATAAAGCCGTTGAAGACTACTCTGATGAGGACCGGAAGAAGCTGGACATTGACAACAATGCAATGATTATTCTCATGACTGCAATACCCAACTCCATCATGGTGGACTTACTGAAGTAGCAGTTCGAGAACTTCACCTAGATTGCTGGACCCTCAGCCAAAAATACTTCAGGTACATGACCTCATTTTTCCCTTCAGTTTGTGGGAATAACTCTTGAACTTAGAGACCTCACAAGAAAGTTCATGAGTGCACTCCCTAATGACTGGATGTTCTACTGTGTCTATATCAAGAGGACAAAAAATCTGAACACCCTCACCATGACTGAACTCTATGGCATCTTTAATGGATATTGTTTGGAGATGGAAAAGAAGAGAGGCCATCACCCTTGAGTCTTCCTACTAGCAACGCTTTAATGGTTGCTGAAGGCTTAGGACCTACCCAATGTAGAGATTATATGAAAGACTGAAGCAACCAAACAACCAAGTCTTTCTGTATGCATGCTAACAAGTACTGAGAAGAATACTTCGGAGTTTCACACACAGCAACATAAATATTCTAAGTGTGAAATCTTCTGAAGCCAAGACCAATATCTTCCGAAGCCAAAGATGAAGTCTTCCAAAGCCAAAGATGAAGTCTTCCGAAGCTCAACTCTTGAAGACAGATTTCTTCCGAAACTTTTAATGTTACATCGGCCAGATTTTCAAGTTAAAACCAAAATTTTTAAGTTCTTTTATAAAATTATTATAATAATTATAATGAGTCAAATGCATTAAATTTTCAATTTTATATTGTGAGTTATTCACTTGTTAATCATTTAAATAATAGTAATAATTTATGGTTTATAAATAATTATTTCTCATAAAGTTATAAAATGAATAAAAATTTATGAGTAAATATATACTTTAATTATTAAAATAAACAATCAAATTATAAAGCTTAAATTTTTTATAAATGTTATAAAACTTAACAATAATTAATTTTGGTTTATATTCAAATGAGTTTTGTAAAGTCTAGGTTTGAATGTGTAATTCTTACCTTAATTTAAAAGTTTTTACATCAATAATAAACATGGTAAACATGAGGGACCATTTGTGTAAACCTCCAAAAAAAAACCCTTCCCTCTTCACTCCCATATTTCCAGCACCGGGAGCCGGCCCCCCTCTGGCCAAGCTCTGGTGGCCGCCATACACCCCCAAACCAATCAACTTTTCTCCGAAAGTGCTAGTAACTCGGGGACCTCTTGGATTTGAACCCACGATTTAGTGAAACATTAAAGTTCGATATTGGAGAGTCCCGAACCAAACACGCATCTCGATCGGTTTTATAACCGTTCAACGTACAAAGATTGATGATTAATCAAATTAAACGTACAGAAACGTTCGGATAATCATTGTCAGCTTAATGCATGTTTAATTCGAGTTAATCATCAAGTAAACATCTAATCATAACCAATTGATCGAATCAAAATCAAACTCAATCGACACCTTAACGTATGAATTGGGACTATTTAACAAGGGTAAAGGTTTCCATACGACCCCTTTCAACTTTCTGAACCTTCAATTGCCGAATAATTCACTCTATCATTGATTCCAAGCTGTTTCTTCTTCGCGAGCAAGTCGAGTCAACCCGAAGCTTAACTTTATCAACCGTCGTAATCAAGTGAGTTTAATACACCATCTTACTCGAAATACATGGGAAGAAAGCCCTATGATTAATCTGGGTAGCACCATCAATTTGATGTTCAACGGAATCAATCGGTTCTAGGGTTCTTGCAATTTGGGCCTTTTTTCTAATTAATGTTTAAAAAAATTGTTTTTAGACTTGAACCAGATTTGGGCTGTTTAGCCTGCCGGTTAAGATTTGTGCAAACACAGAAGAGGCCCGGGTTCGACCTCGGGCTTCCTCAAATCTGTTTTTTTTAACTTTTATTTTTATTAAACTAAATCATAATAATAATATTATTCTAGAATCATGTATATACTTAAATTTAGTTTAGAATAATTAATCTAATTTTTGAAAAATGTTAACAATATTTTAAAACAAATAGTTAAATAATATAGAAACTAGATTTAAATTTTTATAAAAAATTATAATTTATTTACAAGTTTTAATATTTAAAAAAAACTATTTAAAATCTTTATTAATTCTCTAAAACTTCTAAATCATATAATATTTTTGTTCTTCATTTGTTTATGAAACTTTAATAATCACTCAAAAGTTAAAAAAACATTATAAATCAAACTTTAATGTTTGTGAGTTATTTTGCAAATCAATTAGACAATTAATTATCCCATTAATTATTTTTGATTTAGCTTAAATAATTTTTAGATTAAATTTATTTTATACGTAACTATTACTTAAACAATTATTGTTAACATTAAATGATATTTGTCTCACTAAAGATTCATTATCCTTTTAAAACATAATTATTAATTAACTTATTCCATCTTAATGTATTCAAAATTATTTGGTTTATATTATTTTTATTTAAACCTAGTTATCAAACCCCAATTCCAATTGAAACCCTAATTCATCTTTAGTCGTTAATCTTATTTCTTTTCTACTCTAAGACATCACCGTTAGGTTGAATCGTGAAGAATCATTGGAGCCTTGTTTATATCTTATCACCATTCTTATACTTGTTTTCCATGTGAGATTTCTATACCCCTTTTTTCATATTTTCACACTTTGGGTGAAACATGTTACTTTATAATCATTGCACTTGTAAACGTTTGATTGTTGTAAACTTATGGCAATTTTACTTGTGTGTTGTGGTTAGTTGAACCTTGTAGCTACCATGTAATTAAATATATGTACAATCATTACTATTGCTAGCCTGGCGACGTCATAGATCTATTGGCCTGACAAGCCTGCTTGGTTGATCCATACACTTAGCTAATCGTATATACTTGTAAACGTTTGACTTGTAAAACTTTGTCAAGGTTTGATTGTGCATTCTGTCTTACATCCCTAGTTACTTTGTTCTCTAACTTACAACATGAATTGCCATTTTTATATACTTATATATGAAAACTATGGAATCTCACTAACTTTCAAAGTGACCTTTTATTTTAACATGTTTCAGGTTTACTACTTGGGGATTCTCTTTGTGCTCGTATAAAACTTGTGACCTAGTTTAACTTACAAGTTATTTATTTGTTTGAAGCTTTGTATTGTATGAACTTATTTATCTTGTAATTTTTTTAATAAAAATGATATTTAATAATATTTCAACTTATTTTAGTTCCATGTGCTATGAGCAATCGTCTCCCATTCGTCCGCCCCTATGATTCCGTCGTCGGTCGGGGTGTGACATTTAACAACATGCTTTATCTGATGTACTTTTCCATAAAGCTGGACCCCTTTCCGCTGCAACTCTATAAAGTCACCAACTTACATGAGTTGGTGAAAGGTCGATGCTTTTGGTATCTGTACATTGAGGTCTTGAGTCTGTAACTTTCTACTTCATGTACTTTATCCTTTTGTAATAGATAAGGATGTGAGCTATGGCATGTCATAGTCACAAAGTCAAAAAGGCAATCTGCCTTTTTGACTCTATAATTGATTTTATGTTGGGTCTAGTCAATTGTATCCAGCTGTCTTTCATAGTATGGCCGGTTGTAGGATGTAGTATAAGTATCTCATGTTCTTGTAACTTTCCTTTATGCTTTGTAACACTTGTAATAGAACATTGAGAAAGCAATATACTGCAACCTTGAAACCCATCTCTTATGTATCTTGCTCTTGTGTTTTGTCTCTTAATTACTTGTGTTCTTAGTTTTCTTTACTTGTGGTTAATCCAGTTCACCGTTTGATTAAGTTAAGTTACTCTCGTCTTTGTGTTGTTGTGTTGTAAGTGCCTACCCTTCAACGATCCCGCAGTTGGTATTAGAGCATTCCAGGCTCTTGATATAAGATCTCACTATCTTAGATCCCTCATACATAAATACTCAACTTTTCAAATGGTCTCCATTTCCAAAACTGATATGGAAACTGGAACCATGAACAAATCCCCGCTGATCACTCTTGAAGACTTTGATACCTGGTGTCTAAGAATGGAAGGTTTCATCAGGTCTCTAGACTCAAGAATGTGGGAGTCTGTTGAGAATAGACCTTACATACCAAGCACCCCTTTTGCTACTAGTAGTGGTATGATCCCCAAGGCTGTGGTAAACTACTATGATGAAGACAGGAAGAAGTAGAGATTTAAGAAAAGCCATGACAACCCTTCAGACTGCTCTTCCAAACTCTGTATATAGAGGTTTCAAAAAATGCAAAATAGCTATAGCTGTGAATGCATGAAACTGATGTATGAGGGTTCCTCTAAAGCCAGGAGAACAAGAAGGATGTCGTAGAGCAGCAGTTTGAAAAATTCACCTTCAAAGCAGGTGAAACCATGACTCAGCAGTACTTCAGGTATGTTGAGATAGTGGATACCCTATGGATGGAGGAGTTTCTCTTGAGAACAGAGACATTGTAAGGAAGTTCATGTCCTCACTTCCTAGGCAGTAGACACACTATTGTGTGGTAATCAAGAGGACTGAGAACTTAAAACTCTCACTCTGACAGAGTTATATGGGATTCTCAGTGGCTACCAGATGGAGATGAACCTGCAAGGTTCATCTGGGAACTCCAATAATTAAATGGGTTCAGCCTTCATGTGGTTGAAAAGGATAGCATAGAACCCCAACATCATCTCATATGCTACCCTAACAATTCACCAAAGGGTCCTTTCATCACTTCCCTGAGACACCACGGGAGGAACTACACTCAAGGAAGCATTCCAAGAGACAGTTCTTCTCAAGCCTTTGGGTCTTCTGATCAAAGTTATGGTAGCTTTCTTTTCACCTTGAGACTGGACTGTATCCATCCAGATGATCTAGAGTACATGGAGATAGTTCAGCAGATGGCTCTTCTCACTCACAGAGCCAAGAAGTTCTACAAGTGGACTGGAAGGAAGTCCCCAGCAATGCACCAGTGGAAAGTTTGGACTAGACAAAGGCAAGGTCAAGTGTTCAACTGTAACTTAATAGGACACTTTGCCAGGGAGTGTAAGGCACCTAGAACCAATGGTGACCAAGCACAGTCCAGACCAAACTACACTAATAAAGCTCCCCAGAATAAGAAGCCAAAGCAGCAGGCTGTTATTACTGTAGAAGAAGGAGGCTTTGACTAGAGCTTTCAGGTGGAAGATGCTTCTCCAAACCAAGCACTAATGGCAGATCATGATGAAGCCAAGGTATTGGAACATCTCTGTACCCTGAATGCATTGCTAAAGTTAACAGATATAGTTCCTAAAACTTGGAAATGAGATCTGATAATGACTGCAAACTTGACAAAGCTCTTTATGGGCTGTATCAGGCACCTAAGAAGTGGTATGAGACTCTATCTCAGTATCTTTGCAAACATGGATATAGGAGAGGTACTATAAATGGAACTCTCTTCAACAAAGGACAGGGAAATGACATATTGCTAGTTCAAGTATATGTAGATGACATCATCTTTGGTTCAACTAATCCAAAGCTCTGCAAAAAATTTGAGAAGTTAATGAAGGACATATTTGAATGAGTGCTATGGGGGAACTCAATTTCTTTCTGGGAATTCAAGTGAAGCAAGTGAAGATGGCATCTTCATAAGTCAATCAAAGTGTGTTCAAGACATACTCAAGAGGTTCAACATGACTGATTGTAAGATTGCTAAGACACCCATAGCTAGAAACCACTTCCTTAGACCTGATCTTGAGGGGAGTGTGTAGATGAACACTTATACAGGGCTATGATTGGGTCTCTTATGTATCTTACAGCTAGCAGGCCTAATATTATGTTTGCCACTTGCATCTATGCAAGATATCAAGCCAACCCTAGGATGTCTCACCTTATCACTGTCAAAAGGATTCTAAGATACCTTAAAGGTGCTTCAACACTTGGTCTGTGGTATCCTAAGAATTCTGACTTCAATCTGTATGCTTATACAGATAGTGATTATGGTGGTTGAAACATGACTGCAAAGTCTACATCTGGGGGATGTCAATTTCTTGGGATGATAAACTTTGAGTAGGTTTTTCTCAAAACTAATTCTTATTATTTCTTAAAATATGCGTGTCCTAATTTGTCTAGTTCATCACTTCCATAAGCTCTTGTTTTCTTTGGATGAAAATCTTTTTGAAGACTTTTCTTAGATTTCTGAAAATTTTAGTTCTTCGGAAGATATACTTTTATCTTTGGAAGAAAATCATGCCTTCAAAACAATAACTGTCTAAGAAATTTACCTTCGAAAGAAATTTCTGAAATATCTTCCGAAGCTTAAGTACTTATTTCAGACACTTATCTGTTTTCAAGGACCATTTTCTTCTGAAGCAAATTAACTCTTGAAAGCTTTGTTCTTCTGGACAAAGCATTAAAGTCTTAATTTCTTCCGAAGAAAAATTTTCACAACTCTTAAGAAAATCTTCTGAAGTCATTTTAGCTTCGGAAGCTTTTTTCATAAAACTTCCGAGATAATTTACCTTCGGAAGCTTTTTGACTTCCAAGAAACTACTTTTGAGCAAAAGTAAACTACTTTTTCAGAGGTGGACCGACATCGAATTTCAAAGTTTATCCTCTTTCATTAAACGTTATCTGAAATCCTTTTTCACATATAAACCCAACATTTTCCCCTTCTTTCTATCATCAACTTCTTTCCTCCAAACATGAAACCCTAAATTTCTCTCTGAAATTTCTTTCTTTCTTCTTTCTTCATCCTTAAGCTCTCTCAAAATGGCCAACCCTCCACACAAAAATGACCCGAACTTTACCATGCAGTTACACAGGCAACATAACCAGGTTGCTCTGTTAAGCTCTGAGAAAGATCCCATTTCTTAGAGGTTTGCCATTTCTTAGCTTTGTCGAACTACTTCACCTCCCTCACCATTGATCCTCCAATCTATGGGGATCATTTGCTAGAATTCTGGAAGACCTACCAAGAGGTCGTAATGGATGGGGAGAAGGCACTGTCTGCCGCAGTGCAGGGGAGAATAGTCTTCATCACTCCGGCCATCATCAATATTCATCTTCAGCTGGATTGTGAAGAAGGTGAGGTCTTCTTCCCAAAGGAAGCTGTAAATCATTCCTTTGAGCAGATGGGTTATGAGGGAGACTACCTATCAAGACCTTTAGGAAAGGGAAGGTCTTATCCCAATGAAATTCCTACTCCATGTGGTTATCCACAACTTATCAAACAAGCATGGTGGATGGGACCAGATTCCTGAGGATCTCTCCTTCATTGTCCATGGGATGGTTCAGGGGGTCAAGTTCAGGTTTTCTCAGTTTGTTTATACTAATCTGCTTGCAAACTTGGACTCCATAGAGTATTACATGTTCCTTAGATATGTTCAGTACATTCTTAACTATGAACTGGGCTCACAGTTAAGGGGAACAGGTAATATTCTTAAATTGGGACAGATGAAGCCCGACATTTTTAAAATCTTGAGAAAGCCCTTGTTGGCTTCTCTAGGGTAGAAACAGCCCTGGTCCCTAAATGTTAGAGCTCATTGCTCAAGGTGACAACCTAGCAGCACCAACTAGTATTGAACCCACACCTTCTACATCCAACCACTCCATAACCACAAATCACCTTCACCTACCAAATAAAATACAAATGAACCCCTACTCAGGCTATTTAGTCTGTGTAGGCCCCCATACACTCACCCATACAGGAAGAACTGGACACTGGAGATCCTAAGGAGCAGACCACTCCCATTATTATAATGATCAGTGCTAAGGTTCCTCATGCTTAGCCTGATGAGCTCATAAGCCAAACTGCCTTAAGCCATCACTTTAAGTCTCAACACTCAAGTGATCAACCTTCAGGGGACAGTTACCATCCCCAGCCTTTAGATCTAAACCAACCTATCCCCAACCTTGACTTCTACACTGATGAAGATCTAGGTTTCAGTGAGTACCATGATTCTCTCTTCTTTTCCCTTACTCAAAGAGAGATGAGTGCTTCTGAGGCTCCTATTTGTAGCCCACATCAGTCACCCCCTACTGAGGTGGACACTATGTCCATATGGAAGAGGCTCTCATTTTTGAAAGTGATTACATCATTAACACCTCAACCATGGCAACTCAGCCCACTGACATCTCAACTGAGGTTGCCAGTGAGCAGAGGAAAACCAGCAGCCAAGAACCTGAAGCTGGTGGTGAGAGAGAGGACTCTGGTCCAATCATCTTATCCCCTAATGATTCTTCTGATAAAGATGAGGGGAATCTAAGACTAAAGGTGCAAAAACTATCTTAAACATGCACCTATTTAGTCTCCAAGGTTAGTCACCTTGAATCTCAAGTGACTACCTTGCAAAACAGGGTCAATGATCAGCAACTTGAGATTTCATATCTTAAGGACAAACTAGCTAGGAGACCTTTAAGAAGAGCTCAACCAGGAACACAAGAACCTGTGGATGTGATTGACCTAACTCCTGGCTCACCTATGCAAGTGGGTGATGCTACCAAAAAGGGGGAGAAAGTCATTACAATCACAGAACTTGGGAGTTCTTCAGAGAGTATGGACACTGAGGACTCACCATCCTCACTTGCAATTGTGCATACTCAGCAACTTCCTCAAGTTCATATTGATATGGAATCTATAGACTCCTTAATACATAGTTTGTTTGAGGAAGGGATACCAAGGGCTATGTCATCTCCACCATCTTCAAAATCATTGGGTGAAGGTATGATAGCAACAGAAAGCCCTAATCATCATTAGAGTTCAAGGGCAGCAAGAGATCTTCAACTTTCAGACCTTGAACTTCTATGAAAGTCTGGATTTAGTCAACAAACCACTTGTCAATCCAAGCCAATCAAGACAAGCTGACAAGTTGGCTCAAAGAATCCAAGACCGGATCACTACAGAGTTCAGCCTTAGAAGAAGACTATAGCAAGGCAAATATCATCGGTCAACTGGATGTTGAGGCAAACCCTAAGATTAGTTCATAGGGGAAACCTTGACTGAAGGCCCAGTGACAGAACCTGAGAGCCTGTCTTATCACCAATAACTGCTACAGAGATCAATTCTCTTTTTGAGACACCTGCTGGTGAAGGTGCTTCTCAACCTCTCTCTGCCAGAGCTCAGAAGCTACATCAAGCATGAAGGCCAAAGCTCTCTCCACCCTGAGTCACAAAGGTCTGTGAGTGACAAAGAAAATAAGATGACATCTGAGGAGATTGAGGAGGAGAAGGAGAGAGAGAGAAAAGGAAGCTGAGGGGAGAAAGTTCCTCTTCAAGTCTGCAAGAATTATGGAAAGTGCAATCAGGGCTGCCCCCAGATGAGATACTCAGAATGATGAGTTAAGGGTAGTCAGGATAAACTACCTGTAAACAAGGAATTATGACATAGACAATGTTATTTTTCTCCCCTTGGAGGAACTAATGAACTGGTTGACTTGGAAATGTCAAAGGAGAAGAAAGAGGTAGAAGATGCAGAGCTACTAGTACAAATCAAAGAAGACAGAAGAAAGAAAAGATTGTACAAGCATGCGCCTACTCTCTCCCCGGTTCAAGAAAGTCCTGCTATGGATGTGGTTCAACAAGAACCTCAGGTAGATAAAGAAGAAGAAGGATCAAGATGATAACTACCTGAGTGCCACAGGCCTCTATCAGGCAGAAGCACTTCTTCCCTTATCCTTTGACTATATTGAGTTTGAGTATCTCAAAAAACTTCAAGTTGAGATAGTCAAGGAAAGAAAGACACCAAAAGAAAGCTAAGGAAGAAGTTGCTAAGTCAAGAGCCATCATCCAGAAGAACATGAAGAAGTCTGCAGACAGGCAGAGGATGATGAGCTTCTTGAAGCTGTATGGATTCTCCGGAAGGAGACTTGGCCCCATGTCTCTATCCAATATGGATGAGCATATCAGGGTGATCAAGCAAAAGATAAGGAGTGGAGAGCTGATTGACTTACACTCCCCTCCAAGTCAAGCTCCACCTGAAGTGGAGGTTAAGGTTGAACAACCAGAGACAACACAACCTGGACCTCCTGCTGAATCTCAGTAAGCTTCATGTTTTGAACCACAGCAGGGTCAATCTCCCTCTCATTCTGAACCTGTGAGAGAGGAAGAACCAACTGAGAAAAGAAATGAAGATCAATCAGGCGCTACAAGCCCGTCTATTAGTTAAAGTGATAAAGAGAAAGAAAAGGATGGCTTTAAAGCAAATCCAAAGAAGAAGAAAACTGCATCCTTTTCTGAACCTCAGGATGATTCAAACATCTTGAGCATGTGCAGCCAGAGGATGCTCTATCATCTCCCATTCCAATAGCTCTAGCATCAGAAATACCCATCCTATCCTGGACATACACTACAAATCCAGAAAGGTGGCATGTCATTAGAGATCATGGCATTGGGATGTCTACATTGGCAAGACATGTTCAATCCGCCTCTGCATGATCCCTTTGACATGAGAAGACACTTCATAGTCTGAAGGACCTGATCATCCTATGAAGAAAGGGTTGGTCATTATCCTGATGAGGACTGTTGATATCTGAAGTCTTTAAGTGTTTTAGTAGCATCAGCCTAGGGGGAGTTTGTAGATATTATATGAAAAGGCTAAAGCAACCAAACACCCATAGTCTTTCTACATGCATGCTGCACAAGTACTGAAGAAGAATGCTTCGGAAGTTTCACACAAGCAACAGATATATTCTAAGTGTGAAATCTTCCGAAGCCAAGACCAATATCTTCCAAAGCCAAAGATGAAGTCTTCCGAAGCTTCAGAGACAAATTCTTCCGACAACATGCTTTATTTGATGTACCTTTTCATAAAGCTTATCCTCTTTCCGCTGCAACTCTGTAATGTATCCAACTTACATGAGTTGGTGAAAAGGTCCATGCTTTTGGTAACTGTACATTGAGAGTCTTGAGTCTGAACTTTCTACTTCATGTACTTTATCCTTTTTGTAATAGATAAGGATGTGAGCTATGGCATGTGATAGTCACAATGTAAAAAAGACAATCTGCCTTTTTGACTCTATAATTGATTTTGTGTTGTGTCTAGTCAATTGTATCCAGCTGGCTTTCATAGTATGGCTGGTTGTAGGATGTAGTATAAGTATCTCATATTCTTGTAACTTTCCTTTATGCTTTGTAACACTTGTAATAGAATATTAAGAAAGCAATATACTGCAACCTTGAAAACCATCCCTTGTGTATCTTGCTCTTGTGTTCTGTCTCTTATTACTTGTGTTCTTAGTGTCTTTACTTGTGGTTAATCCGGTTCACTGTTTGATTAAGTTAAGTTACTCTCCTCTTGTGTTGTTGTGTTGTAAGTGACCACCCTTCAACGGTCCTACACCCAGCCTCAACAGTACCTGACATACACCCAGCAGTCATCCTGTTCTTCTGGACCATACATTACTTTCCTAAGACTCCAAGGTCCTCAACAGGCTCAGCATATTTTCTTTCAGACAACTGTGCCTTTGTCTGAGGAAGTGGGCACTCTAGTGATCAATATTGCTTTGATGATGTGGAATATGTGGACACAATCCAACAAATGGCTCTCTTAACCTATAGAGCAAAGAAGTTCTTCAAAAGAACTGAAGGCAATTTCCCCAGAACCGCAACCAACAACAAATTCGGGTTTGGACAAAACTAAGGTCAAATGTTATAACTATAACCAACTTGGTCATTTTTCAAGGTAATGAAGGCTCCCAATCAAACCGGGAACCCCACAGGCCTCCACACACCCTCTACACCAAAGCCTAGTGGAAAGTCAACAGAGACAGCTGCAATGGCTCAAGAAGTTGACCGGAGCTTTATGGTACAGGATATGACTCTTGCTCAAGCTTTCATGCTGAACAGATGATAATACGGTATATGAACATCTCTGTACTCCCCCCTGTATGCTAAGCTTAAATTGTATCATGACTACATTTGGAGATTAAATTCGATATCGAGTCTCTAAATGTTTTAAAATCTAATTTTTAAAAGGGCTAAATCTGACTATCAAAGAAAAATTAGAAGTTGGAGAAAACTGTGTCCTTATTAAAACATGAACACACTAACTATAAGACTCAAAAAAGGATTTAATATCCAAATTGTTCTAAGCCTCAAGCCCACTTGTCACAGCTTAGGCACAAGCCAGGAATATGCTATTTTTGAGCAAAACTTCCAAGCCATTCTTGCATCATCCTCTCACTCAAAACTTTGTTACCAAAACAAAGAGGGTTCGAAACCAATGAAATTGCTCCACCACACTCTTATGATCTATAAGACAACCAAGGTGTGGTACCAAAGAGCAAGAGGTTCCATCTGCTGACCCACCTCCTTATGAATCAAAGAGTGATGCAACCATGGAGAACCATCATAGGGAAGAACCAAGTAATTTTACCCTCTCCTACCGGTGATGATCAAATCCTGACCACCAAGCCAAAAGAAGTAGAGCTAAAGCAACAAGAAAAACTACCAAGAAAGTGGCTGATCTAAGCTGAAGAGAGACCTAAACAAAAGGTGTATTCATCTTAGCTGGATTCCAGTGTAGGTAACTCTGATTCAAGAAAGGGGTGTAGTACCAGCACTTCTGTACTACCAAGGATCACAAGTTAAAGGGAAATGTTGTTGATAAAGAGAAAAAGTACAAGAAACATCAATCCTCAAGTTCCCAGAAGATTACTTGCATGCATAATGTGTGATCTGCCAAAACCACATGCCATAGATTGTTTTACATCCTTCTAGCACACATTATGCAAATATGTTAAAAGAGAAGGAGTCAGGGAAGTTTCTCATTTGGACCTTATAAATGGTTCAAGTGATGGAAAAGGGAAAGCTTGTTTCTGAAGCAGGTTGCTTTCGGAAGAAAGTCCTTCTTTCGAAGGGAAAATGGCTTCGGAAGCTAAGCTGTCAAGAATCAAAAGAAAAAAAGTCCCCTTGAAACCATCCCAGAAGAAGAATACTCTGGAAGAAAGGTGGTGAAGGCTTCTTCCGAAAAGAAGAAGCTTCGAAGAATGCCATGCTGCAAAAGCTTCAACAAGCTCATCCTCCATGATCAACCAAAGATAGATTGGAAGATTAAGGAAGATGCTACAACCCCAACCTCTTCTTCCATGACATCCATTTAACCCCCATCCTTACTTTTTGGTTCAATCATGTCACCATCATTGGAAGAACCCAAGACCAACAAGGCTTGGGTTTCCAATCAAAACTAATCATCTCATCTTATATGCAGGGACATCCATATAATAAGAATAACAATGTTTGAATCATGGACAGTGGATGCTCCAAGCACATGACAAGGAACAAAACTCTCATTCAACAATTTCAACATTATGATGGAGGTTCTGTCTCGTTTGGAGGTGAGGCCGGAGGATATATTTCTGGCAGGGGAAGTATATCCAATGGAAAATTGAAAGTTGACAAAGTTCACTTTGTCAAACAACTTAAAGACAACCTGTTAAGTGTTTCTTAGTTTTGTGATCAAAAGCATCAAATACTCTTTACAAAACATGAGTGCATTATCCTCAAACCCGGATGATAATTCCTCTGGAATTGGTGCTTTTTAGATTTCCCGAGAATTGGGATATGTACAAGCTTGATATGAACAATGCTTCCCTAATGGGTGGAGTGTCATGCTTTCTTTCCAAAGCTGATGGTGATGAGTCAACACTATGGCATAAACGAATATGTCATGTCAATTTTAAGGCAATGAATAAATTGGCTAAAAATAACTTGGTACATGGTTTGCCTAAAAAGGAATTTTTCTGTAAAGATAATTGTGTTGCATGCCTGAAAGGAAAGCAA
This sequence comes from Flaveria trinervia, assembly GCA_025506515.1. Classification (NCBI taxonomy): domain Eukaryota; kingdom Viridiplantae; phylum Streptophyta; class Magnoliopsida; order Asterales; family Asteraceae; genus Flaveria; species Flaveria trinervia. Next base: position 52,844,321 of record CM046441.1, read on the forward strand.
CACAGGGCATCTAATAAATCCAAAGTTGTTAACTCTATCACCACTCCATTACACTTACTACACATGGATCTATTTGGTGCTACAAGTATAATGCACATTGAAAGGAAATCATACTACCTTGTGATTGTTGACGATTTTACAAGATTTACATGGGTATTGTTTTTAAGATCTAAAGATGAAACTGCTGAAACGTTAAAATATTTTATTCTTAAAATAGAAAATCAAATTGATCACAAGGTTAAAATAATTAGAAGTGATCAGGGACTGAGTTTAAGAACCACGTTCTTGACTTATTTTGTAACTCAAAAGGGATTTCCAGACAATATAGTGCTCCTAGAACTCCTCAACAAAATAGTGTTGCTGAGAGGAGGAACATGACACTTATTGAGGCTACTCGAACTATGTTAGCTTATTCAAAGCTACCTCTAACATTCTGGGAAGAGGCAGTCAGCACTGCATGCTATGTGCAGAATAGGGTTCTTGGGTATAAGCCACATGGAAAAACCCCTTATGAGCTATGGAACAAGTGGCCACCATTCATTGGTTTACTAAGGTCCTTTGGCAGCAGATGTACCATACATAACACAAAAGACAATTTGGCAAAATTTGCTGAAAAATCGATGATGGTATCTTTGTTGGATACTCCTCTAACTCTAAAGCTTATAGAGTTTATAACATAAAAAATCAACAATTTAAGGAATCATCCAATATTGTTGTTAATGAGCACACTCCTTGTGTTAGGGGGAATGGCCCTGATCATATTTTTGACTTGGAATTGTTTCCAAACTATTCTAAACCATCTTGTGAGAATGTTTCAGCTGGAACAGGTGCTCAAAGTATTCTGATAATAACCAACTATTTGAGCTACCCAGACATATTCCAAGTTCTCCAAGAGCTGCAACAAATCAAGCTCCCACTATTGACACATCTGACAGTATGACTATCTCAGGGATAGTGGAGCTTCAACCAGTGATTCACCTGTTGACCCTCAAATTTCATTAGGTGACACTGCACAACACCAAGGTAATGGAAGTAGCATCGTGAAGGAACATGCAACTGTTAATGCTGCTTCACAGCCAACAAATGATGATGCTTCTTATTCATTCAATGAGTCCTCGTTGAATGAGTTTGAAACAGCAGCTGGACAAAGTGTTCAAGCTCCTGAGCAATATATCTCCAATCTGGATCTATCTTTGCAACTGGAGGTAATTCCTTGACTTAGGATTCATAACACTCATCTAGTTGAGACCATCATAGGGGAAGTCTCTGAAGGTGTAAGAACAAGACGAAAAATTCATAATGGGAATGTCTGCTTGTACTCATGCTTTTTATCTCAGATGGAACCCAAGAAGGTAGAAGATGCCTTGAAAGATAGTAGCTGGGTTGAATTAATGCAAGAGGAGCTGCTTCAATTCAAGAGACAAAAGGTTTGGAACCTATGTCCGCTACCATCTCGTCAAGTACCTATAGGCACAAGATGGGTTTTCAGAAACAAGAGAGATGATAGAGGCTTGATCATCAAGAACAAAGCAAGAATGGTGGTCAAGGATACACTCAAGAGGAGGGAATCGATTATACTGATGTCTTTGCACCTGTTGCAAGACTTGAGGCGTTTAGGATCTTCCTTGCCTATGCTGCATCCAAGAATTTCACTATCTACCGCTTGATGTCAAGTGTGCCTTTCTATATGGGGATATAGATAGGGAAGTCTATGTGTGCCAGCCTCCAGGATTTGAAGACCCACAACACCCCAACTATGTGTGCAAATTGGATAAATCTCTATATGGGCTGCACCAAGCACCTCGGTTGTGGTATAGGACATTGTCTCAGTTTCTCCTGAAGAATGGTTACACTAGAGGTACCATTGATAAGACTCTTTTCATAAGACGTCTGGAAAGGACATCTTGCTCGTTCAATTCTATGTTGATGACATCATATTTGGTTCCTCAATGACCAAATGTGTAAAGACTTTGAGAGCATCATGAAGAAAAGTTTGAGATGAGTTCCATGGGAAAATGGACTTTTTTCCTTGGAATTCAGGTGAGGCAAATGAAGGAAGGATTTTTCATCAATCAATCTAAGTATGTTAATGACATCTTAGAAAGATTTGACATGAAAGATTGTAAGTTAGAAAAAACACCTATACCTAGAAACCATAATCTCTGTCCTAACTTTGAGGGGGAGGATACTGATCAACATTAGTATAGGGCAATTATTGGTTCTCTGATATATCTCACAATAAGTAGACCTAATATCATGTTTGCAACCTGTATTTGTGCAAGATATTAGGCGCTCCAAGGTGTCTCACCTAGTTGATGCCAAGAGAATCCTCAGATACCTCAAAGGAGCACCTAAATTAGGTCTCTGGTATCCAAAGAACAACAATTTCAATCTGTATGGCTACTCTGACAGTGACTATGGTGGTTGCAACATCAAGAAGAAATCAACATCAGGTGGATGTCAATTTCTTGGTGGAAGGATCATCTCATGGCAATGTAAGAAGCAATAATGTGTCTCAACATCAACTGCTGAAGCAGAATACATTGCTGTTGCTAGTTGCTGTGCTCAGCTGCTGTGGATTCAGAACCAAATGATATACTACGGATTCAACTTCATGAGCACTCCTATCCACATTGACAACAATAGTGTTATCTCCATCACTACAAATCCTATGAAGCACTCCAAGACAAAACACATTGACATCAGGTACCATTTCATTAGAGATATTCATGAGAAAAATCTAATTAAGCTAATCAAAGTTGACTCAAATGAACAATATGCTGACTTGTTCACCAAAGCTTTTAATGAATAAAGATTTAAGTATCTCATTACAGCCATTAGGATGATAAACATTGATTAGTCTATCTCTTTTGAAAACCTTTTTAAAATAGTAAAGTCTTATGTAAAAACAATCTAAGCCCTGTTATAAAAGGTCTTTCTCTGAAATTCTCACTAAGTATAAATTCTTCCGAAGACGAATTAACTCTTGGAAGATGTTTTACATATCTTCCAAAGCAAATTCTTCCCGGGACAATTCCTTCTCGGAAGAGTTTTTAATCTCGGAAGAAGCGATTGATTACATATCAGATCTACTTTTGAAGCTTATAAAACTCTCCATTCGGAAAGCAATCTTTATTCTTGGAAATAAGAACATTACCTTCGAAAGTAAAATTGCCTTCGGAAGAAAATTACCTATGGAAGAAAACTACCTTCGGAAATGCTTTATACTCGGAAGAAAGACTTTACTGTGTAATGGAATCTTTTGGGCCCCACTCTGTAAAAAGTAAAGATCTTGTTAATGATGTCAGATTATTTAAATGAACTAAAATTACCGTCCCTGTATCATCAGCCACTAAAACATCACATCATCTTATCCTAACCCCCTAAACCTCCATTTCACTCATTTAAATAACCCCGACTAATCACTTTCATCTTCTTACCAAATTTACTGCCCTAAAAGCTTCCTTCGTCTCCAATTCACCCGAGTCCGAACTCATCTTCCTACACCTTTCTTAAATGGCACTTAACCCTCAACACAACCAAGTTGCACTTCTTGATTCTTCAAGAGATGTTGACTTCTCTGATATCATCTCCTTTCTTATCCAATCATCTTTTTACACCGCTTTGACTGTTAACCCTACTGTTTACTCAAATCATATGGCTGAATTTTGGGCCAATGGTCAGATTGAAACCCTAAATGGGGTACGGATAATAAGATCGAGCATTTGTGGCCAGAGTTGGTCATTTCCGAACAACTCAGCAGGGAGCATCTAGAGTTTCACGATGAGGGCATCCCTACAAAGTTCCCCAAAACAAACTTTGACAACACCTATATCCAAATGGGATATGGTGGAGATGTTAGCAGGTCTACCGTCTAAAAGTTCAATTTTTCTTATAACTAGAAGTTCCTGCTCCATGTCGTTCTTCATTGCTTATCCAGCAAATCTAAGGGATGGGATCAAATCCCATATGAACTAGGATGCCTAGTTCATGGAATAGTGAGAAGCTTTCGCTTTAACTACTCAAGGTTTGTGCTAACCAATCTTATGGGAAACCTCCAGCGGGAAACATTCTTCATGTATCCCAGTTTTTTCAGCACATAATCAATTATGAGCTGGGCCAGAGTCAGCTTGTCTATGCAGCTGCTCTAACTATCCCTCAAATGAGGCCGACAATCTTCAAGACTTTGAAGAGAGTGTCCACCAATTTCACCGGAAGACATACTTCATTGCTTCTAGGTATGACTGAGCAATGGCTCCTGGTGACATCCGTGTTATCCCCACAGGTGATGAACCCACACCAGCAACTACCCTCACATTTCCAAATCTACCTTCTCGCCCCATCACTATCGCATATCAAAGACGCCCCAAACAAACCCTTGTTCAATCTTCTCTGATTGAACAAGCTCCTCCTATTCAATCCAAAAGGACTAGAGTGGAACAATGGTCTCCCACTTAGTCTGAGGACTCACCATCCTTCATAATCAACCTTAATATGGTATTGAGTCTCCTCAGTCTCAAACCAATGAGCCCGAAACCCAAGCTGAAAACCCTTAGGGTGAGTCTCTATACTCCTCTGAGCAGCCAAAAATGGATAGCCCCACCATAAGCTCAATGCCATTAGACATTGACCAAGGTCCTGGGTCACTAGGTTTAACTTCTATATCCTTTACTAACCTTCTATTCAGAACCAATGAAGAGATTACATCCCTTCATGGCAATGAAGTTGATTCACAACACTCTCTCAAGGATCAATAGAGCCTAGAGAGACCACTTATCTCTAGCCCCTACCAGCAAGCCTTTACTAAGGTGAGTCCCATTGATGTGGAGGGGACTTATGTAGATTCAGCTGCCACTACTAAAGGAGCCACAATGGACCTTCAGGACAGTGATAGCATCTCTAAGACTAAATCTATGGCAACCATGCCTTTTGATGACTCTGAAAGAGACATCATTGAGCAAGGGAAACCAGGGTGCCAAGAAACCACATCTGGTGGTGAGGATGAACATACTAGGTATGTTACCTCATCTCCCTATGATTCTTTAATAGAATATTAAGGAAGATTGTAGCTCACCAATAAAGACCTACTTTCTAAAGTCTCATCCTTGAATCTAAGGTTAGGACTTTAGATGATAGGTCTGCCACTCAGTTACTTGAGATTGAAAATCTCAAGGCCAAACTAGCTGAGAAACAGATTGAGAGGTCTGTTAGCATGTACCAATTCAGGTCTTATTAACATCTTCCTCTAGCTCATCAAGCTCTCATGATGATGCTACCAAAATGGGTGAGTGTTCAGGGACAAAGCCAAAGACAAAGGAACCACAGAGTCAATCTCTCACTTTCTTAAGTTCAAGATACCCTATGCAACAAGCTTCAATTTTTCCTGAGCCTCTTCTAATTATGATTCAAGTAGATCAAAGGATGCTCCAAGATCTTAACAGGTTCTTCAACAAGTTCCTGATAGAATCTCTCATTGAACAGCCAAGTCTTGACTTGTTTGTGATTTACTTTGGAGCTCAAGAGCTTCAGAGGTTGAATGCACCTTCTACTACTATTGAGGAAATTGGTCAACCTAAGGTCCAAGTGGAACCTGTGATTATTTCAAAGGGAAACAAGGACTGATGGCCTAGCAACTAAGATGGTTAGGACAGAAAGTGCATTCTCACAGACTCCCAAAGCATAAGTCAAAGCCTCAGAAGAACAACTTCAATCTTCCGAAGCTGAGATTGTAGCTGCGGAAGGACTATTCTCTTTATCTGATGATCTAATAGTCACAGATGCAATCTTAGACTTTTAGATAACTTAACTTATTTAGGAAGGAGCCATCGTAACTGCTCGCCATCGGAATAGGCTTTCAAGGCAGCTGCCAAGTCAGCCAGCAAGCTGGGCCGTTCTTGCCAGTTCGAGTACGAGACTTCGGTGTAGTAGTACTATAACGGTTTTGACACATACTAAGGACTCCTTTTGTAAAGCAACTTATTGTGCTTTTATTCCAGCCAACGAAGCTCCGTCTAATCTAATAGGGGCTCGGTTCGGTTCACCCATCATACCTACTAAGTAGAAGGCAGGCGAACTCAGACCAGTGCAACAAAGTTTAGACTCTCGCGATTGGACTCTATAACAGAAGAGGTTGTGCAAAAAGGAAAGGGAAAAGAAGCTTTGCAAAAGCTAAGGCCGAAGCTCTTTGGGCGATATTATAGCATAGCGCATTTCCTCATGATTAGGGTGATGTGGTTGTTCCATCGGTTTTCTTTATGTTTATGGAGGGATCTATTATTCAAGATATTCTTGAAAGGCGGATTGACAAGTGCGACGAGGAGATGGAGATTCCAAAAAAGTCTACGAATAAGTAAGTGAAGGCTTGGCTTACGTGCTCAGATCAAGCAAGAAGAAGCTATAAAGTCAAGCCTATTTAATGGTGGCAAAGGGAGTGGAGGTCTAAAAGTCAGAAGAGAACATTGTGCAAAAGGTACGCGACCACAACACACTGTTGTCCCTTTTTTTGCTTTCTTTTTCTTCGCACTAGGAATAGCTGTAACTTAGCAATTCGATTGTACTCAGATTGAAATAGCAATGAATGTAAGTGTGCTCTCTGGGCCTTACTTATTGATGACTGATCTACATTCTCAGCTGATGTCATTGAATGATTTAAGGACGTTGGGCGGCCAAGCTTGCTTGTGCTTGGGCTGTTTCGCCGTGGCCTGGGGTATAACGGTTCAGAGAAATCAATGAGCACCTCACACTGCCATGCGCTTTTGAATCAATTTTGGGGTGATCATTGACCAGCCGATGCAATGGGAATGGAATATTGAATGAATGTCAATCGAAGAGACAAGTGACTTCCTTTTTTTCGCTAAGGAAATCTGCTAACACTCTAAACGATTCCTGAGATGACTGTTATCTATGGCTAGAGAACAACCTACATCCAAACTCATACCTACAAGCCTATGGATACTGGCACCTATTCTATTTCCATTGGACTTTTTAAGTCTTACTTATTTGGACCAGGGCGGAAAGACGAGTTACTATTTTCACGAGCTCATTTGGACTCATAAATCAAACTCCTATTGATTGGGAAATGCTCAAAGGTTCTTGTTCAAATGCCAAATCCCTTAGATGACTCACCATCCCCTGAAACACCCAATTCCGGTACATTATGACAAGCTTAGCCCCCATGACATTGTGGAATACTGCCTTTTACCTGTACAAAGCCATAAGCAGTACTCCCCCTTAAAGGCAGCGATTCGGTTGGTTTGCTATTGATATAGATTAAAGACCGAACCTTTCTGCGAAAGCGTTACGGAAATGATCTACCTTTCTAATTTTGATCTTGACATGTCGGTGGTTTTTAACCGTAGCCTTCTTGCCCTAACCTAAGTCCAGGAACGGATCCTTTTGCCTGGAATGACTGAGGTCAAATGACACATTAGGCGGTAGCCATTCAAAAGCCCAAGAGACGATGCCTTAGTTCGATACCTGATGACCTGCCCTACTTTTTGTCTAAACCGGTTGATTGAATGTCTGAGGTAGGGCCTTCTTTGCCAAAGGGTGTGTTAGTGCTAGTACGGGGTGTGGTACTGGTTCTCATTTCCTGGTTTGGATTTCAGTGAACTTTCATTTGAGGTTAATAGGGAGGATTTTCTTAGTCAACCCCCAGCTCAAACATCAGCACTGACTCCAGCTCCCATTACCACTACTCAATCTAAACCTTCCATCCCTTCCATCCAAGAACCCCCAAAGTCTAGCACTTTTGAATATGTCAAAGGAAAGAGGAAGATGACTAAGGAAGAGCTTCAGGAGGAAGCAAGGTTAGAAAAGCTCAAAAGAAAAGGTAGACTTCCAACTGGGAAGTTGCTAGCAGCTAGTAGCAAAGCACTACAGCCAACCAGGAGGCTGTCAACAAAAAAAAGAGGAGTGGAAATCATCGAAAGACTTATCCATTTAGGAGCTGTGAATGAGGATGTACTCCTGCTACCATTAGATGAGTTAGTTAAGTTAGAAAAGGTGTAGAGATTAATGAAGAGGCTGATGCAACCCAAACATCCAATGTCTATCCTGCATGCTACACAAGTGCATTGAAGAAGAATGCTTAGGAAGTTTTACACATGCAACATAAAATACTCTAAGTGTAAAATTTTCCGAAGCCAAGACCAATATCTTCCGAAGCCAAATATGAAGTCTTCCGAAGCCACATAGACAAAGTCTTCCGAAGCTTCAACTCATGAAGACAGATTTCTTCCGAAGACTTTTAATACATGCTTTATCTGATGTACTTTTCCATAAAGCTGGACACCTTTCCGCTGCACCTCTGTAAGGTCACCAACTTACATGAGTTGGTGAAAAGGTCCATGCTTTTGGTAACTGTACATTGAGGTCTTGAGTTTGTAACTTTCTACTTTATGTACTTTATCCTTTTTGTAATAGATAAGGATTTGAGCTATGGCATGTCATAGTCACAAGTCAAAAGGCAATCTGTTTTTTGACTCTACAATTGATTTTGTTTTATGTCTAGTCAATTGTATCCAGCTGGCTTTCAAAGTATAGCCGGTTGTAGGATGTAGTATAGTATCTCATGTTCTTGTATCTTTCATATATGCTTTGTAACACTGTAATAGAACATAGAGAAAGCAATATACTGCATTCTTGAAAACCATATACTTGTGTTCTTTGTGTTCTGTCTCATATATTACTTGTGTTCTTAGTGTCTTACCTTGGTTAATCTAGTTTACTATTTGATTAAGCTTTAGTTAACCTCCTCTTTGTGTTGTTGTGTTGTAACTGACCCCCTTCAACGGTCCTGCATTTGGTATCAGAGCTTTCAGGCTCCTGATATAAGATCTCACCATCTTAAGATCCCTCACACACACAAATACTAAACTTTTCAAATGGCAACCATTTCCAAGACTGATATGGAAACTGGAACTATGAACAAGTCCCCACTGATCGCTCTTGATGAGTTTGATACCTGGTGTTTGAGAATGGAAGGTTTCATCAGGTCTCTTGATTCAAGAATGTGGGAGTCTACTGAGAATGGACCTTTCATACCCAGCACCCCTTCTGCTACTGGTGCTGGTATGATCCCAAAAGATGTGGCTAACTACTCTGATGAAGATAGGAAGAGAGTAGAGATTGACAGAAAAGCCATGATAGCCCTTCAAACTGCCCTTCCAAACTCTGTGTACAGAGGTTTCAAGAAGTGCAAAACAGCCAAGCAGCTGTGGGATGCACTAAAACTGATGTGGTACAGGTCCTATAACCTGGAGATGAGATCTGACCTTGAGTCCTTAAAACATTTTAAATCTGATTTTAGAAAGTCTGAAAATGATTATAAACTGAAGATAGAGAACCTAGAGAAAACCATTTCAGTTCTAAAACATGAACACACAAATTTTAGGACTCAAATCAAAGATCTCATAACCAAATTAACTGAGTGCCAGGCTGAGCTTGTGATCAGCAAAGCTAGGGTAGAAAAGAGTGTTCTTGAAGAAGAGACCTTCAAGAACATGATATCCTCATCCCTGCACAACAAAGTGTGCTATCAAAATAGGTAGGGACTGGGATCCAATGAGATAGCTCCTCCACACACAATCTTGTCTGTAAGATCTCCTAGGTGTGGAACTTGTGAAGATGAGCTTCCTCTCATAGATCCTATGAGTGAAGATGATCAAGAAGAGATAGTGAAGAATTCCTCTAAGAAGAGTGAAGAGGAGGATTCCAAGAAGGGTCACTATCCTTCTGAGGAGAGAAAGAAGACTGTGATGACCAAGTCCATGAGAAAGAACTTGATCAGAAAGAGCAAAAGAAAGGCAAGGAAGGCTCAAGAGATCAAGGCTACTTTTGACTCTAAGCAGAAACAAGTTTTCATCTCTGCAGGGTTTAAAGTGGTAGGGACTGAAGACATCAACCAAAACTCTTCTGCTAAGAGTTTTGGTTCTTGTTCAACTCATCTCAGTAACAAGAAGAAGACTGATTTGCTGTGTACCACTACTACACAGCCTGGACCATCAAACTCCAAGCATAGTTCTCAACCCAAGAGGACTTTCTCATCTCAGTAACAAGAGGAAGGTGGAGAAGGGATGTGACCAAAGACAGTCTTGTTCTCAGGAAAAGGCTCTTGTGAAGAAGAAGATGAATTGTGTCATGTGTGACACTACCACTCACATTGCTAAGGATTTTCCATACAATCCTAAAGGTACTATCCATATGACCAAAGCAAAGACTTCAAAGGGTCTCAAGAAGATTCAAGCTTCGGAAGGAAAATCTATTTCCCTCGGAAGCTCCAAATCTAAGAAGAAGGCAAGTGGAAAATTACCTTCGGAAGAGAAGTTGGTCTCGGAAGAAAGGAGTTCTTCCGAAGCACTAAAGTCTGCTGCAGTGTCTGCAAAATCTTCCGAAGGATCAGTCATCAAAACATCCAAAGTTCCAAAAGCTTCCAAAGTTTTGAAGGTCAAGTCCAATACTCCAAAGGTAGTGTGGATGTCTAAGAAAGACCAAGTGACTGACTCCATCAACAACAGCTCAAGATCCTCTTAGTACAACCATAGGATCTATTATAGTTGAATTACCTTCTAAAATGAGCCCAAGACATGCAAGGATTGGGTTTCCAAATGTAACTAATCATTTTCTTTGTGCAGGGACAGCTGAAGACAAACAAAAATGTTTGGATCATAGACAGTGGCTGTTCCAGGCACATGACAGGCAATAGGTCACTACTCCAAAACTTTGAAATGATTGATGGAGGACCAGTTGCTTTTGGAGGAGATGAAGCGGTTACATTTCTGGAAGGGGCAAGGCTATAAATGGTAATCTTAGCATAGAAAAGGTAAACTTTGTCAAGGAGCTTGGATACAATCTTCTGAGTGTATCTCAATTTTGTGATCAGAGTCATAACATGCTCTTTCCTGAGCATGAGTGCATTGTTCTTAAGCCTGGTGTGGTCATTCCTCATGAGCATATCCTGCTTAGAGCCCCCAGGAAAGGAAACATGTACAAGATGGATTTGCAAAAACATCTCCCTCTGGAGAAGTTTCGTGCTTTCTGTCTAAAGCCAACAGTGATGAGTCTTTCCTATGGCATAAAAGAATGTGCCATGTAAACTTTAAGAACATGAATATACTGATTAAGCATGATTTGGTAACTGGAATGCCAAAGAAAGAGTTTACAAATGACGACCACTGTGTTGCATGCCTAAAAGGGAAGCAACATAAGGTATCTCACAAGCCTAAGAAAAGAACTCCATCACTACACCCCTACACTTGTTCATATGGATCTCTTTGGCCCCACCAGTGTAATGAGTTTAGGAAGGACCTTATACTGTCTAGTGATCACAGATGACTTTACAAGATTCACTTGGGTCTTCTTCCTTAGAACTAAGGATGAGACTCCTGAGATTCTGAAGAATTTCATCTTAAGATTGAGAATCAATCTGATCACAAGGTCAAGATCATAAGATGTGATCAAGGAACCGAATTTAAGAACCATATCCTTGATACATTCTGTGATGAAAAGGGTATTACAAGACAATTAGTGCTCCCAAGATTCCTCAGCAAAATGGTGTTGATGAGAGGAGAAACAGGACACTGATTGAAGCTGCAAGAACCATGCTGCCTGACTCTAAACTGCCTATCACCTTCTGGGCAGAGGCAGTCAACACTGCCTGCTATGTGCAGAACAGAGTTTTAGTAGTTAAGACTCATGGCAAGACTCCTTATGAACTTTTGCACAAGAGGAAACCTTTCATTGGTTTTTTCAAGACATTTGGATGTCCTTGCACCATCTTGAATACCAAAGATCAAATTGCCAAGTTTGCTGAGAAATCAGATGATGGACACTTTATTGGATACTCTTCTCAAGCTAAGGCTTACAGAGTATACAATCTCAGAACTAGAGTTGTTGAGGAGTCAGCCAATGTGACTTTCAATGAACACACACCCTGTGTTGCTGGTTTGGGTCCGGATTGGTTATTTGATCTTGACTTAGTTACCAACTGTTTTAACAAATCTTGTGAGAATGTTTTAGGATCTGCAGAAAATTTAAATACAGGTGATCTTGATCCATTGAATACCAAAGATCAAATTGCCAAGTTTGTTGAGAAATCAGACGATGGACACTTTATTGATACTCTTCTCAAGCTAAGGCTTACAGAGTATATAATCTCAGAACTAGAGTTGTTGAGGAGTCAGCCAATGTGACTTTCAATGAACACACACCCTGTGTTGTTGGTTCTGGTCCAGATTGGTTATTTGATCTTGACTTAGTTACCAACTGTTTTAACAAATCTTGTGAGAATGTTTCAGGTTCTGCAGAAAATTTAAATACAGGTGATCTTGATCCAAGATTTGAGCTAAGAAGACCTTCAAGTCATACATCTTCAGCTCCAGCTGGAACTACTTCTGCTAATGAGGTTTCTATCAGCACTACAATGACAAACTCAGCTGATACATCTAGGGTGCCTTCAAATTCTAGCTCAGAGGCTCCACAACCAGATAAGAACACCTCAATTGTGGAAGAAAACAATGGTGGTGGTGACAGTGACCAAGAATTTCTTGATGCCACTAACCACACCATAGATGAGAACATCAATAATGTCACACACTGCTTGGATCAAGTTTCTCTTGAAAAGTGTGCTGATGTGGTGGGAGAAACATTTATGCCAGATCTAAATTTCTCTAATTTAGATCTCTCTCAGTAACTTGCTGTGATCCCTCAGCTTAGGATCCATAAGTCTCACCCACCACAAACATCATTGGAGATGTTGTCACAGGGGTAAGGACAAGAGGACAAACCCATAAAGCAAATGTTTGTCTTCACTCTTGTTTCTTATCCCAGATAGAGCCAAAGAAAGTTGATGAGGCTCTAAAGGATGGAAGTTGGGTTGAAGCTATGCAACAAGAGCTGCTTTAATTCAAAAGGCAGAAAGTTTGGAACCTTTGTCCTCTTCCTTCTGGGAAGACTACCATTGGAACCAAATGGGTGTTTAGGAATAAGAAAGATGATAGAGGCATCATCATCAAGAACAAAGCTAGACTGGTTGTTCAAGGATACACATAAGAAGAAGGGATTGACTACACTAATGTCTTTGCTCCAGTGGCAAGATTAGAAGCTGTTAGGATATTCCTAGCATTTGCTGCATCCAAGAACTTCAGGTTTTTCAGCTTGATGTGAAGTGTGCCTTTTTATATGGAGTGATAGATGAAGAGGTATATGTCAAACAACCACCTGGTTTTGTAGATCCTGATCATCCTGATTATGTCTGCAAGCTTGACAAAGCTCTCTATGGGCTACATCAGGCACCCAGGAAATGGTATGAGACACTGTCTGAGTATCTTTGTAAACATGGATACAGGAGAGATACTATAGATGGAATTCTCTTCATCAAAAGACATGGAAATGACATATTGCCAGTCCAAGTGTATATGGATGACATCATCTTTGGTTCAACCAATCCAAGGCTCTGTACAGACTTTGAGAAGCTGATGAAAGACATATTTGAAATGAGTGCCATGGGGGAACTCAATTTCTTTCTGGGAATTCAAGTGAAGCAAGTTGAGGATGGCATCCTCATAAGTCAGTCAAAGTATGTTCAGGACATACTCAAGAGGTTCAACATGACTGACTGTAAGATTGCTAAGACACCCATAGCCAAAAAACACTCCCTTGGACCTGATCTGGAAGGGGAGTGTGTAGATGAGCACTTATATAGGGATATGATTGGGTCTCTTATGTATCTTACTGCTAGCAGGCCTGATATTATGTTTGCTACATGTATATGTGCAAGATATCAAGCCAACCCTAAGATGTCTCACCTCATCACTGTCAAGAGGATTCTAAGATACCTCAAAGGTGCTTCAACACTTGGTTTATGGTACCCCAAGGATCCTGACTTCAATCTGTATACTTATACAGATAGTGATTATGGTGGCTGCAACATGACTGCAAAGTCTACATCTGGGGGATGTCAATTCCTTGGTGGAAGGGTTGTCTCATGGCAATGCAAGAAACAATCCTGTGTCTCTGCATCAACTGCTGAAGCTGAATACATTGTTGCTACTAGTTTTTGTGCTCAAGTACTTTGGATTCAAACTCAGATGCTGGACTATGGGTTAAACTTCAAGGAGACTCCCATTCACATAGACAACAACAGTGCTATCTCAATCATAGAGAATCCTGTGCAGCACTCAAGGACAAAGCACATCAATATTAGGTATCATTTAATAAGAGATAACTATGAAAAGGGATTAATTAAACTAGTCAAAGTTCACATAGATGAACAATATGCTAATCTGTTTACAAAGGCTTTTGATGAACAGAGATTTAAATATCTAATATCAGCTATTGGGATGATAAACTTTGAGTAAGCTTTTCTTAAAACTAATTCTTATTATTTCTTAAAATATGTGTGTCCTAAGTTGTCTAGTTTATCACTTTCATAAACTCATGTTTTCTTTGGATGAACAATTTCTTTTTGAAGACTTTCCTTAGAGTTTTGAAAATTTCTGATACTTCGGAAGTTATGCTTTTAACTTCGAAGTAAATCATGCCTTCAAAATAAATAACTGTCTAAGAAATTTACCTTGGGAAGAGTTTTTAAATTTATCTTCCGAAGCTTAAATAGTTGTCTCAGACACTTACTCATTTTCAAGGACCATTTACTGCCGAAGCAAAATTAACTCTCGGAAGCTTTGTTAGTTATACACAAGCACTCAAGTTTTAATTTTTTCTTCTGAAGCAAAATTCTCAAACCTCTCAGAAAATTCTTCCGAAGTCATTTTAGCTTCGGAAGCTTTTTAATTAAAACTTCCGAAGATAACAAACCTTCGGAAGCTTTTTGACTTCCAAGAAAACTTCTTTTTGAGCAAAAGTTAACTACTTTTTCAGTGGTGGGACCGACATCCGGATTTCAAAGTTTATCCTCTTTCATTAAACTTTATCTGAAATCCCTCTCACATATAACCCAACGGTTTCCCCCTCTTTCTATCATTTGTTCTTCTTCCAAACCTAAAAACCCAAATTTCTCTTTGAAATTTCTTTCTTCCTTCTTTCTTCATCTCTAAGCTACATTAAAATGGCCAACGTTGCTCACAGAAATAATCCTAACTTTACCATGCAGCTACACAGACAACATAATCAGGTTGCTTTGTTAAGCTCTGAGAAAGATCCACATTTCTCAGAGGTTTGTCGTTTCTTAGCTCTGTCTAACTACTTCACCTCCCTAACCATTGATCCTCCACTCTATGAGGATCATCTACTAGAATTCTAGAAAACCTGCCAAGAGGTTGTTATGGCTGGGGAGAAGGCACTGTCTGCCACAGTGCAGGGGAGAACAGTCTTCATCACTCCGGCCATCATCAACATGCATCTTTAGCTGGATGAAGAAGAAGATAAGGTGTTCTTCCCAAAGGAAGCTGTCAATCATTCCTTTGAGCAGATGGGATATGAGGGAGATTTCTCTATAAAGACCTTTAGGAAAGGGAAGGTCTCATCCCAATGGAGATTCCTGCTCCATGTGGTCATCCACAGCTTATCAAACAAGCATGGTGGATGGGACCAGATTCCTGAGGACCTCTCCTTCATAATTCATGGAATGGTTCAGGGGATCAAATTCAGGTATTCTCAGTTTGTTTATACAAATTTACTTGCTAATTTAGACTCCTTAGAGTATTACATGTTTCCTAGATATGTCCAGTACATTCTTAACTGTGAACTGGGCTCACAGTTGAGGGAAACAGGTAACATTCTTAAATTGGGACAGATGAAGCCTGACATCTTTAAAATACTGAGAAAGCCCACTGTTAGCTTCTCTGGGGTAGAAACAGCCCTTGTCCCAAAAATGTTAGAGCTCATTGTTCAAGGTGACAACCTAGCAGCACAAGCTAGTGTTGAGGCCACACCTTCTACCTCCCAACCACCCACACAGCCTCAAATCACCATCACTTACCAAAGAAAATCCAAACGAACCCTTGCTCAGACTATTCAGTCTGTGGAGGCCCCCATATACTCACCCATACAAGAAGAAGTGGACACTGGAGCTCCCACTTCTCCTGAGGAGCAGACCACTCCCATCTCTTCAAGAATCAGTGCTGAGGTTCCTCATGCTCAGCCTGATGAGCTCATTAGCCCTACTACCTTAAGCCATCACTCTAAGTCTCAACACTCAAGTGATCAACCTCCAAGGGACAGATACCATCCCCGGCCTATAGATCTCAACCAACAAATTCCCCACCTTGACTTCTATACTGATGAAGATCTAGGTTTCAGTGAGTATAATGAGTCTCCTATATCTATCCTACATCAGTCACCTACAACTGAGGTGGACACTTCTGAACCTGTTCAGGATGTCCATATGGAAGAGGCTCTCACTTCTGAAAGTGATTACATCATTAAGACCTCAACCATGGCAACTCAGCCCACTAAAATCTCAACTGAGATTGCCAGTGA
Source organism: Flaveria trinervia (assembly GCA_025506515.1). Lineage (NCBI taxonomy): Eukaryota > Viridiplantae > Streptophyta > Magnoliopsida > Asterales > Asteraceae > Flaveria > Flaveria trinervia. Next base: position 52,860,758 of record CM046441.1, read on the forward strand.
GCAGAGGAAAACCAGCAGCCAAGAACCTGAAGCTGGTGGTGAGAGAGAGGACTTTGGTCCAATCATCTCATCCCCTAATGAGTCTTCTGATGAAGATGAGGGGAATCTGAGACTAAAGGTGCACAAACTGACTAAAACATGCACCTATTTAGTCTCAAAGGTCAGTCACCTTGAATCTCAGGTGACTACCTTACACAACAAGATCAATGATCAGCAACTTGAGATTTCATATCTTAAGGAAAAACTAGATGGGAGACCCTTAAGAAGTGCTCAACCAGGAACACAAGAACCTGTGGATGTGATTGACCTATCCTCCAGCTCACCTATGCAAGTGGGTGATGCTACCAAAAAGGGGGAGAAAGTTATTACAATCATAGAACCTGGGAGTTCTTCAGAGAGAGTGGACATTGAAGACTCACCATCCTCACTTTCAATTGTGCATTCTCAGCAACCTCCTCAAATTCACATTGATATGGACTACACTGACTCCTTCATACAGATTCAGTTTGAGGATGGATACCAAGGGCTATGTCATCTTCACCATCTTCCAATCACATCATTGGGTGGGGGTATGACAACATCAGGAAAGCCCTAATCATCATAAGAGTTCAAGGACAGCAAGAAGTCTTAAATTTTCAGACTTTGAACTACTATGAAGGTCTGGATCTAGTCAACATGCCACTTGTCAACCCACGCAAATCAAGATAAGCTGACAGACTTGCTCAAAGAATCCAAGATAGGATCACTGTAGAGTTAGCTGAAGAAGAAGACTTAGGCAATCAGGCAATGCCATCGGTCAACTGGATGTTGAGGCAGACCCTAAGATTAGTTTCATAGGGGAAACCTTGACTGAAGGCCCAGTGGCAGAACCTGAGACCCCTGTCTCATCATCATCAATTGCTGCAGAGATCCACACTCCTATTAAGACACCTGCTGGTGAAGGTGCTTCTCAACCTCTCTCTGGCCAGAGCTTAGATGCGGCCACAAGCAATGAAGGCCAAAGCTCTCTCCACCCTGAGTCACAGAGGTCTATGAATGACAAAGGGAAAAGAAAGATGACATCTGAGGAGATTGAGGAGGAGAGAGAGAGAGAGAGGAAAAGGAGGCTGAGGGGAGAAAGTTCCTCTACTGAGTCTTCAAGACTCATGGAGTCTGTTATCAGGGCTGCCCCCAGACTAGATACTCAGATTGATGAGTTAAGGGCAGTCAGGATAAATTATCTACAGACAAGGAACTATGACATAGACAGTGTCATCTCTCTCCCCTTAGAAGAGTGAATGAACTGGTTGATCTGGAAAGGTCAAAGGAGAAGAAAGAGGCAGAAGATGCAGAGCCTCTAGTACAAGTCAAAGAAGAGAGAAGAAGAAAAAGACTATACACAGATATGCCTACCCTCTCCCCAGTTCAGGAAAGTCCTGCACAAGAAGATGTGGTTCAACAAGAACCTCAGGTAGACAAAGAAGAAAAGAGGATCAAGATGATCAACTACCTGAGTGCCATAGGCTTCTATCAGGCAGATGCACTCCTTCCCTTGTCCTATGACTATGTTGAGTTTGAGTACTTAAAACAGCTTGAACTTGAGATAATCAAGGATAGAAAGACAACTAAGAAGAAACCAAAGGAAGAAGCTGCAAAATCAAGAGCTATCATCCAAAGAGCATGAAGAATTCTGCTGATAGGCAGAGGATGATGAGCTTCTTGAAGCTATATGGATTCTCTGGAAGGAGACTTGGCCCCATGTCTCTATCCACTATGGATGAGCATATTAGGGTGATCAAGCAGAAGATCAAAAGTGGAGAGCTCATTGACTTACACTCCACTCCAAGTCAAGCCCCACCTGAAGTGGATGTTAAGGTTGAACAACTAGAGACGACACAACCCGGACCTCCTGCAAATGAGGAAGAAAAGAAGCTAAAGAGAAGGCTGGCGACTCTACTGGATATGAAAAAAGGAGACAAGGTACCAAGTTAACCCCTTATGCCAAGTAAGAAGATTATCCAGTGGAGGTTCGAAGACTCTTCTCACAACTTTGTTGTTGAGAGAGAGAGTGGAGAGCTAAACAGGCTAAGTGCCTCATCTTTGATACACTTAAGCAAATTTAACACTATTGAGTTAGTAGAGAAGCCACTCTCCAACCCCTCCAACTCTGAAGTAGTTGCTCACATCAGGAATTACCTGAGCAGTCTTCATCTGGTCGAGCTAACTGCTAGGACCAAGTTTGAAGAAGAGTTGAAACTAAGAGAGGAGGAGAAAAGAAAAGGATCAGCAACCAAAGGCAAAGCCTTTCTTCAAATGGTTGAGGGTCCTGAACATGAATCCATAGTTAGATGGGAGTATGACTATAACTCCCATCAATTAAATCTCTTCAGGGGGGACAACAAAGGGTAGATATCACTCAAAGTGACAGACTGGATCTCTTGTATATGAATGATTTGTACAAGCTTCTTAGCATCACTTTTGGGAAGAACAAAGAACAGATAATTATCTATTTTCCCTGGTGTTGAAAGTTTTGAGAAGCAGGAACAAGTGAGGTTTTGGTAGCATCAGCCTAGGGGAGTTTATTGGATCAAAGAGAAGGCTGGTGCAACCAAAATCAAAATCACTTAGGCTATTTTGGTACAAGTAATAAAGGACTTCCGAAGCTAAGTGTGGAACTTCCGAAGGAAAAGGAGTTTTTTCGAAAACAAAGTGTAAGATCAACTTCCAAAGGTAAATTCCAACTTTCGAAGACAAAGTATTCACTTCCGAAGATCAAGACTTAGAAGAAAAGATAAGAAGTCAACTTCCGAAGTATGAAGAAAAGAAGAAGCCCTCAAGCCTCGGAAGAAGTAGTCTCTTTCGAAGTATACGTAACTTCGGAAGAACTTGTTCTTCCGAAGCCAACTAACCTTCGAAAGACACTACTATGAACCACTGGACATAAGTATGGTCTCTCTGACACTTCACTGTAGACCTTTGAGATACTACATGGCGTTTTCTCCAAAGCCATGTAGTTGACCATACTTTATTCCAATATTCACCTTTATCAGTTAGTACAGTTGCCAACTTTAGTTGGTGACAAAAGGTAAGTCATGGACATGTCATGACTACCATATCTTAGATAATACTTTATCTAAGATACCTTAACTTTAGCATTGTAGTTATGTTGTTGATACATATATGTACCTAGATCCTGATCTCAATGTAATATGTCTTGAATGTCTTGCTCTTATGTAATATTGGGTACTTAATGAAATGAGAATATTTGTTTGTGATTTGTCTTGTTTAATATTTCATTAATGAGTTGTTTAACGCATATTGACTTGATTATATAGGTTTGTGGTTGAATGAATTAATATAAATAACATTATGATATTTAATACATTCAAACTTCACAACATGAAGTTATCATGCGAATGGCCCATGCTAATGGACCATAAGCATGAACAACTTCATGCGAATGACTCAGTCGCACGACTGAACCAGGAGACTAGATCAATCGTATGATTGTCACATAAGATTGGCTCAGTCGCACGACTGAACACTCAATCGGGCGAATGGACCAACCGTATGACTCAGTCGCACGACTAAACCATGTTAATGGTTCAGTCACCCGAATGAGCAACCCTAACCTATAATACCACTTAATTCATGGAAAAATGTAAGCATTGAATACACTTCGACTCCAGACGTACCCTAGCCGTCCAAAAGCCTCTAAGTTCGTACTCCAAGTTCATAGAACACTGTAGATCGATTCCTAGTCGATTCTTGACGTTAGATTCAATACATTATTATGTCTACGTGCGTTCTCACTGATTGGATCGCCAATCAAATAGGATTCTGCACTATTTGGTTTGGTTTACACGTTAATCAGTTGATGTTTCGTTCAAATACCAGATCCTAACAAGTGGTATGAGAGCCTTGGCTCTTGATTATGTGTTGATTCAATCGTTTTGATACAAAAGTTGTGTTTTTCCACTAAAAACGCAATCTTTGTGTGTGTCAAACGTAGTTTTAGACGTTTCCTGTAACATTCGGAATTTTTGTTAACTGAGAATTAACTTTGATTATCTTGTAAGGACCATTGTTGTTATTTATGGAACTTATGGTATCCATGTTTATTTATTAATTATCATTTAAATGATGTAAGTTAGTAATTAAATTATTAAATTGCATAATAATAATAATAATAATAATAATAATAATAATAATAATAATAATAACATTGATGATATTAATAAATTAGAGCAAATATTTAAAATGGTTGGAACTTAAAGTACATAAAGTTTAGGGGGCATATTTGCCAATTAATAAACTCTAACATTTAAGTTGGACATAAAATAATAAAGGTGTGAAACAATAGGGACTAATTGTGTAAATGTTAAAAAACCCGAACCTTTAATCTCGTATTTCCGGTGGAAGTCCGGCCACCGGCGGCCGAGCTCCGGCCACCCGTAAAACCAACAAAACCCGACGTTTTCTTGATCTAAAACCGTCCCCAAACCATTCTTGAACTTGTTTCGAACACCATTATGAACCTTAATTGCATTTAAACGTCGGTTATGAACCCAAACGAATGATTAACCGAAACATCTTAAACTCCATAGTCGTTCGAGCATTAACACTTCTTAATAGCCTAATTAAACTAACCTAAACGATACTATACCATTCATTAATCGAGCACAACACTCAATTGCATCTGAAACAAACACAATCTTCGAATTTGAACCCCATCCTTGTCGTGAACCTGCAACCTAGTCGAGGCCATTGTCCAAGCAATTTAGACCAAGATTGGCAAGGGGCTTTTGGTCCAGTACACAAATCGAAGCTCCATACAATATTAATTGAATTATCATCAACTTTTACCCATCGTCCTCTCACCTCTCAGTCACGATGGTTCCCGTACGCGTTCTTCCTTGAAATCTTATCAATCCAGGTAACTAAACACATGAAAACATTCGTTTAAGCATGGGAAGTAAAAGCCCCATGCTTAATTCGACTAACAACAACGAATCAATGTTCAATTTGAATCTAAAGCGTTCTAGGGTTTATGTGTTTGGGGGAACTTTTAATTTGCGCTTATAAGAATTTGCAAACCAATATAAACCGCGGCTGAGGCCTTGGTTCAATGGTTAAGGTGTATGACTCCTAAACATAAGGTCCGGGTTCGAACCGGGGACCCTTATGTATTTTTTTAAGGCTTTTAGCCTAAAGATTAATTTTGAAAAAAATTCTTAAAATATATATAAATTATTCAAAAGTTACAAAGATTTTCTAAAATTTTTTAAGATTAAATAAAAATGTTTTGTTGAGAAAATTTTTTAACAAAGCTTGTTTAAATAGTTTTTTTTCTAAAAAATGAAAATAATAATTAATAATTATTATTGTTCAAATATCCCTTTTCAATTAATTTTGTTTATCTAGCAATAAACTTTTAGTTATAAAAATTTATTTAAACTTTATATATAACCTTTTAAATTATTATAATTGATTCTTTTCACAGCTTTGAATAAAATATAAATATATTTTCCTAAGAAAATATAATTGCTTTCCATTCGTTAGATATAGGTGTTTGACAAAACCCCAAACGCCAAGTCGAAACCCTAGTTCTCATTTAACCATTACACCTATAATTAAACTTAAAAATCTTGTAAATATACATATATATATATATATATATATATATATATATATATATATATATATATATATATATATATATATATATATTAGGTACATTGTGAAGGGCTACGTTGAATCGACGCTTGTTATTATTTCTTATTAATCATCCAATTTATACTTAATTGATCAAGTGAGTATTTCTATACCCCTTTTTATATTTTTAGACTTTTGGGGTGAAACATGTTACATTATAAACTTTGCACTTGTAAACACTTTTGATTCTTGTAAACTTATGGCATTTTACTTGTATGTTGTAGTTAGTTGAACTTTATACCTACCAAGTAATGTCGAATATATGCACAATCATTAACTATTGCTAGCCTAGCGAAGTCATAGATCTATGGGCCAGACAAGCTTGCTTGGTTGATCCAAGTACACTTAGCTAATCGTATATACTTTTAAACGTTTAAGACTTGTAAAACTTTGTCGAGGTTTGATTGTGTATTTCTGTCTTACATCCCTAGTTTACTTTGTTCTCTAATTTACAACATGAATTGCCATCTTTTATATACTTATGTATTACAAGCTATGGAAATCTCACCAACATTATTGTTGACCTTTTATTTTTAACATGTTTCAGGAAATACTCAAGCTTTATTTCTACTCTTTGAAGCTTACACATCTAGGAATGGACCTAGATAAATAAGTGAAATAAAATGACTTGTTATGTTTATTTAAATTTTCTTTGAGACTTATGATTGTAATGGTACAATTGGAAATTTATGATTTAATTATATATTTGGGATTATTAATAACGTTATGTGGCTGTGAACGATCTTAACTCTCACTCCTCGACGTTTCCGCCATCAAGGTTGGGGTGTGATAGATTGGTATCAGAGCCCATAACTATAGGGATCTAGGTTATTAGAAATGGTGACCTAGACTATAGTATGCATGAACCTATAGAATCGTGATTCTATCTTGTAAATTATATAGTTTGCTTGCTACATAATGCTATGCCTTCTTATGTGCTATTTGATGCCTTAGAATAGGGTTGCTTAAACATTGTTACTTGTCTCCCTAAACTTAGCTTTGACACTTTGACTCTCCCCAATCATGAAGCTTCTTAATCTTATTCTTGACGACACGTGGAATCGTATGCCTATGCTTATGACTTGGATCTTTAGACGTTATGTCTAATCTAGTAAATCTCATCAAGGTTTTGATTCTATGAACCTAAGAAATATTGTGTGACACATAGACACCTGTATCCTGGATTTCCTGGCAAAAGGCCTTCGGGCTAAGGCAAGCATTTCGCATAAATCCTACGGGACTAGTCATGCTTACCTGGGGATTTCTGGGATGAGTGATAAACTATGGTCAATATACACAAGTTTCTAAGGCAATTGGGTCAAGTCACCTTGACGTGTCAACGTTTCCAAATGGTAATGTGTTACCAAATGGAATCATTCCGTATGCCTTACAACTCTTAGCTTGTCCTTGTCTAAACTATTACCCTTTGTTATCCTCATTCCCGTAACTAACTCATTTTTGTATATTCAGCATGTCTCGTCACCATGGAAAGCATGGAAGTTCCGACCGTAAACTAGCTGCAATGATCGCCGGCAAATGGCTGTTGTCATCCCGACCATGGTTGCTGAACTTAATAGCACCCTAATGGATAATAGCAACAACACCAATGGGAAAAAATAGTGGTGCTCATGGGGAGAATAGCAACAACCAAAACGGGAACAATCATACTTGCATTTTCAAACACTTCAACTCGTGCAAGCCCACTAGCTTTAGTGGAAAAGAAGGAGCACGGGACTTCTCGAGTGGTTTGAAAGTATGGAGAACACATTCATTGTTAGCGAGTGTCCCGACGAGTTCAAGGTTCGCTATGCCATAAGTGTTCTTCAACAACGAGCACTAACATGGTGGAATAGTGAAAAGAGAAACCGTGGAACTGAGGTTGCAATGGCGTTGCCTTGGGAAGAATTTAAGAATATCATGATCCAAAAGTTCTGCCCGAGGAGCGAGTTGCAAAAGCTAGAGGAGGAGTTTTGGAACCTCAAACAAGATGGTGGGAATCACTTGGCTTATTCCACCCGACATCATGAGTTGAGTATGCTCCTACCACACATGGTGAACACCGTGCCCCGTAACATTGAGAAATTTATCAAGGGGGTGCCACCCCAAATTCAAGATGTCGTGGTGGGTAGTAGGCCCACAACTTTGGAGGAGGCAATTACTATCACTGCACAGCTCACCGAGAATCATATAAGAGCTGGCACAATGTCGGTTAAGGGTTCCAAGTCTACTATGAAGGTGACACCCGAGGCAAAAAAAGAGGTAAAGGCCGAGTCATCTTCTCAAAACAAGAAGCGTAAGTTCACACCGACACGCAACTACGCTGTGACCGCCCCAAATGCTCCTCAAAAACAAATGTTGGTTGCGAATCAAGCTCCCATGGCTAAAGCTTATGTTGGCCCACATCCTATGTGTAACACGTGCAAGTACCATCATTCAAGCAACATTCCATGCCGAGTCTGCTCATTGTGTGGGAAGTATGGACACTTGGTAACTACTTGCCTTCGTGCGCCAAAAAACACTGCCATGCTTACCAACCGAACCTGCTATAACTGCGACAAGCCTGGTCATATTCGTCCGTAATGTCCTCGCAATGCGGGAACTATGCCACCGGCTCGTGGAAGGACTTTCAACATCAACGCCAATCAAGCCCAAGCCAACAACGATGTGGTGAACGATACGTCATTGAAATTCTTTTAATTGTTTCTTGTCTTATAAAAATTCCTATCTGTGTTCATCATACCAATAATGGGTTATTACCAAACAGGTATGTATCTTGTAAATAATCATTATGCATCTGTATGTTTGATTTGGGTGCGGATAGGAGTTTCGTGTCCTTGGAATTCAAGCCTTTACTTTCTAAACCGCGTGTTAACCTGAAAAGACCTTTCACGGTCGAAGTCGCCGATGGAAAATCTATTGTCGTTGATGTTGTAATGCGCGATTGCACCTTAAGCCTTAACGAACACGAGTTCTTCGTCGACCTTATTCCTATGCAATTGGGAAGCTTTGATGTTATCATTGGTATGGATTGGTTAGTTATAAGAATTTATTTAAACTTTATATATAACCTTTTAAATTATTATAATTGGTTCTTTTCACAGCTTTGAATAAAATATAAATATATATTTTCCTAAGAAAATATAATTGCTTTCCATCGTTAGATATAGGTGTTTGACAAAACCCCAAACGCCAAGTCGAAACCCTAGTTCTCGTTTAACCATTACACCTATAATTAAACTTAAAAATCTTGTATATATATATATATATATATATATATATATAATATATATATATATATATATATATATATATATATATATATATTAGGTACATTGTGAAGGGCTACGTTGAATCGACGCTTGTTATTATTTCTTATTAATCATCCAATTTATACTTAATTGATCAAGTGAGTATTTCTATACCCCTTTTTATATTTTTAGACTTTTGGGGTGAAACATGTTACATTATAAACTTTGCACTTGTAAACACTTTTGATTCTTGTAAACTTATGGCATTTCACTTGTATGTTGTAGTTAGTTGAACTTTGTAGCTACCAAGTAATGTCGAATATATGCACAATCATTAACTATTGCTAGCCTAGCGAAGTCATAGATCTATGGGCCAGACAAGCCTGCTTGGTTGATCCAAGTACACTTAGCTAATCGTATATACTTTTAAACGTTTGAGACTTGTAAAACTTTTTCGAGGTTTGATTGTGTATTTCTGTCTTACATCCCTAGTTTACTTTGTTCTCTAAGTTACAACATGAATTGCCATCTTTTATATACTTATGTATTACAAGCTATGGAAATCTCACCAACACTATTGTTGACCTTTTATTTTTAACATGTTTCAAGAAATACTCAAGCTTGATTTCTACTCTTTGAAGCTTACACATCTACGAATGGACCTAGATAAATAAGTGAAATAAAATGACTTGTTATGTTTATTTAAATTTTCTTTGAGACTTATGATTGTAATGGTACAATTGGAAATTTATGATTTAATTATATATTTGGGATTATTAATAACGTTATGTGGCTGTGAACGATCTTAACTCTCACTCCTCGACGTTTCCGCCGTCAAGGTTGGGGTGTGACATTTCCCGACCATAAAGTTTAGTTTTTCCGGCATACGGTGATTAGGGTTTGTAAAAATTCGAGTTTTTACGCCCAAAACACGTTTAACCTACGAATTACCAAACTTCAGCAGGTTCAGTCGCACGATTGGCTTAATCGCACGACTGAGTTCATTCGCATTCTCCAACCGCACGATTGGACTCATTCGTACCCTCATTCGTATGAATGAACCCCATTCAGACTGTTCAACCATATTAGTTCATTCGGACGACTGACTCATCCGCATTTGTTCAGTCGCACAATTGAACCATTCACATAGTTCAACCGCCTGAATAAGTTCAATCGCATACCTTCATTCACATACATCAACAGTTTGTTTAATAGTAAAGTTAAGTGAAATGGAGGACCAGTTTTCAGCATACACAGCAAGTAGAGATACTCGATTCAGAATCTACTGTTGTTGGAGAACGAAGTGGAATTCACAATAAAACCCCGAAGCTTATCACGTTAGACGACTACCCACAATGGAAGCAACGTTTTGAAATCTACTTAAATGGAGTAGATACAAATTTGTGGGAGGCAATAGAGTCGGGGTACAGAATGCCAGTAGGAGCTGACAGAGTCAAACTTACATTAAGTGGCATGTCTGATGCACAAAAGGTAAAACACAACGCTGAGAAGAAAGTCTACGCCTTGCTCACTCAGTCTATTCTGAAGGATATCTTCCATTAGTACTCGGAGTATACTCAAGCAAAGAAACTATGGGATGTGTTGGAGAAGAGGTATGACGGAAATACCTCACTCAAGGCCATTAAAGCAAAAGCTTTGAAGAAGGAGTTCTACAACTTCTCTTCAATGGGAAAGGAAGGCCTGGATGATGTGTCGACAGATTCTACCACTTGATGAGTGAGATGCACACTCACGAGTAACTACGTCGATGGAGGATAAGGTATCCAACTTTGCTGATGGACTACCGGAGAAATGTGCTTCTTTCGTTTCTAATCTCAGACAGAATAGGATGCTCTCGAAGTTAGATATAAATGACTTCATTCTGAAACTGAGAGAAGAGGAGCTTAGGATGAAGTACAGAGCTCAAAAGGCCAACTACGACCAGAATCCTGCACTCTACAATGCAACTCCTCAAGCCAAGACATCTGGAGCACCACTGCAGTCTGCCTTCGTCTCAAGCGCAGCAATTCCAGCACAACCTTCTACTTCAGGGTTCGAAACGTCAGGGTCGTCTGGCACCCAGTATATCAATCCTGAAGCTAATGCGGCAAAATTGAAAACCGATAACTTCGGTAATATGACTGTTGAGGTGGCCAAAGAACACATGGACCTCTTAGCTGCTATAATCCACTCCTTTGATGGATTAGTTGCTGGAAAGATAGGAAATTGTCACCTGGCAGATGAGGATTACGAACAGGTGGATGAACGGAGTTGGAACGAATGGACATAATGTGGCTTTGGCAAGTGCTGTCCGACGAGCTAAAAAGTTTGTCAAAAAGACAGGACAGAACTTGGTTGCTACCAAAGACACAACCTTTGGGTTCGACAAGTCAAAGGTAACTTATTTCAACTGTGGTGAGAAGGGACACTTCAAGTGGGAGTGTGTGAAGCCAAAGAAGACTGGTAATGGCAATCCTTTCTCGTCCTTTAATTGTCCGGACAAGGCCATATCTAGCAGTCCTACTTCATCAAGCAAGGACCCCAAAGCCTTGACTACTAATGAGGATAAAGGACAGGATGGAGCTTTAGGTTCATCTCACCGGGAGAGTCCAACATAGCTAGTGTGGAGGACATTGATGACGATTTTGCCAGTGAGGGAGATATGGCAATAGAGCTCGCGATATCAAATTCTAAAGACACTGCACATATGGTCAACCACCTACCTGAAGAAGAAAAATCTACATTAACATCAGAATCACCAGAACTAGAGACAACAGGTTCTGGACTCATGGCTGATTCCTCTTCAACATCTCAGGTACGTATTATTGACCAGTTGTTTAATAATCATGCTTGTTTAGATTGCAATAAATTTAGAGAAAGTATAGATTTGAAATTTGCTAGGTTATTAGATCATAATGATAGCTTAGTAAAGGATCTAGAACTGTGCACTGAGGCAAATAGAGTATTAAAACAAAACGAGCATAGTTATAAGGAAAAGATAGACCTATTGAATAAACAGCTTAGGGAAACAAAGGTAGTTGCCTTTAACCAAGCAAATGACATTAGGTACTATCTGAACTCCCTAGAGGACACTAAGAAGCAGAAAGCAGTTTTAGAAGTAGAAGTCAACTCCTTAAAACAAAAACTGCACAGTTGGACAAGCTCATCTCACATTGTCCAACACTTAGTGAGAGAGAGAAACAATGGGGAGGGATAGGGATACAAAGTGGTTCCACCACCACCTAAGACCTTGATGAACACCAAAAGTAAACCGATTAACAATAACCCCATCAAGGATCACGTGGTGTCAACTCCTCTTGTTAGTGATCCATATTCCGTAATTAAATCCAATGAATCTGACACAAAACAAAAGGAGGCCACTTCAAAGGCAAAAGGATAAATGCCTTGTGTTAACCTAGAAATTGAGTTTGAAAGGTTAATTTTATGTCAGGGTCAAACAAAGTAAAATCAGAACCTAAAAGGACTATAAAACCTAATCAATCACGAGCATCATGTCAAAGTCTAGGTAAGCAAGAAATAAAAGATGTAAAACCATGTAAAGCAATTAAGTTTGTAAAACCCGATCATACATCTAACAAAGAAGTGTCTCAATCTAAACAAAATAAGGTCGACCATGTGACATCTACATCTCCACCAAAACATATAAACCATAAAGTTGAAAGCAGATCCTGCTATAATTGTGGAGAGTATGGTCACATAGCGTCTCATTGTCCTTATTACCAGACACCGAGGAGGAAAGTTGAACTCTCTGCATCTGCACCTAGCTCTTTTAAGAGGAACTCAGTGATGCCTCCTAAAAGGGCTAGTAAACCCAAAGTTCAACCCATCAGCCAGTCGTCTGTTTATCACAAACAGGCCTTACACAAAGCTGGTCTATGGAAAGAAAAATCTGCCTCAACGTCTGAAAATAAGAATAAACAGAAATATGAGCTTCCCTCAACCTCGAATGGTCAATGGGTTGAGTTTATGATGTGTGATGCCTCAGGGAAACCCAAGCCAGTGAAGGCTTGGGTTCCTAACATGAACTAATGTTTTCATTGAATGTGCAGGGTGTTCGCTATAGTGCTGAGACTAACATGTGGATTATAGATAGCGGAGCATCAAGGCACATGACAGGTAACAGAGCTCTCTTATCAAACGTCAGACAAATTAAAGGAGGGCGTGTTTCGTTTGCTGGAAACAAAGGTGGGTACACCACAGTCCAAGGGGAAGTGGGAAATGAGAAAGTTAAGTTTGATAAGTTAAACTATGTCCAACAATTACAAAATGACTTACTTTCAGTTTCTTAAATATGTGATAAAGGTTTCAAAGTAGTCTTTGACAACAAGAAGTGCAACGTTCTGAAGAAGGACTACGTGATATTGGAGGACCAAGTCCTAGTGTCAGCTTCAAGATATAATGATCTTTATGTTTTGGATCTCTCAAAGGCCTCCACAATGGATCATGAAGTCCAATGCTTCTTGTCCAAAGCTACTGAGAAGGACTCTATCTCCTGGCATACGAGAATGGGACACATAAATCCGAGGAAATGAACCACGTGATCTAGAATGATCTTGTGAGAGGAGTAAATGTCAAAAACTTCCAACTCCCGGATTTTTGTGTTGCATGCAAAAAGGGCAAACAGACGAAGAAGTCTCATAAGTAAAAGAAAGTTCATTTGATAGAACTTTCTCTTGAGCTCCTTCACATGGATCTGTTTGGTCCAGTCAGTACAAGAAGCATCACAGGCGACTTGTATTGCTATGTAGTTACTGATGACTACTCAAGATTCTTTTGGGTAATGTTTCTGAAATCCAAATTAGAAACATTTGAATCCTTCAAGGAATTGGTAACTACACTGAAATCCCTCTACAAGCTGAAGGTACGACAGGTGCGCTCAGACAATGGAACCGAGTTCAAGAATCAGTGGATGGAGGCCTATGCAAGGAAAAAGGAATTGTGCATCAATTTACCTCTGCCTACACTCCTCAGATGAATGGGGTTGCTGAACGAAAGAATCGCAGCTTGATAGAGACAGCACGGACTATGCTGACAGACTCGAAACTGCCTATTCAATTCTGGAATGAAGCAGTGGCAAGCGCGTTATACGCTTAATCGAGTTTTGGTAGTCAAACGCCATGGAAAAACATGCTACGAGTTATTACAACGACGTAAACCTAACTTAGAGTATCTCGAGCCGTTTGGCGCTCCGTGCACCCTGCTGAAGAAGACTCAGGAGGGAAAATTCCATGAGAAGGTTGATGAAGGGATCTTTGTAGGATACAACATACCGAACAAGAGAGTTTACAACAACGCAATAGGTCAAGTAGAGGTGTGGTGTAATGTTGATGTTCAGAGATACATCACACCACCTGCTGGAAAATGGCCTGCTTACTTCTTCGACTATGATGGATTCTTTAAGTCCTTCAACATGCCTCTTTCTGCTTCAGAAGACGAGTTGGCAAACAAGATGATGTATGATGTCTTGACCACACCGTCTCAAGATTCAACATCATCCAGTTCACAAAGTCAATCATCTACCAACTCAGGGGGAGCACTAGATGTGAGTGACTCTTCCTCTAATGAAGAAAATGTGGAAAATGATCAGAACAACCAGGATGTACAGATCCGCCTACCACAAGCCCACAAGCATCTGATAGTGATGCTTCTGGCCTTCGGAACCTCAGACTCCTATTGCCTCAGACCCAGAACCAAATGTTCACAATCTTGATTCTGAGGTGGTTGCTCCAACAACTCCTGCTCACGTCTAAATGTCTATCATCCTTTGGATAATGTCATAGGAGATGTGAGATCAGGGGTACAGACAAGAAATCAGCTGTACTCAGCTGATTATGCCTCTGTAATGGAAAAGGATACCTTCACGACGATGCCTATCGTTGCTTGGTGTCTCAGTTTGAGCCAAGTATGTTAGTGAAGCACTGAATGATGAGGCTTGGGTGAGTGCCATGCAAGAAGAACTTCTTTAGTTTAAGAAGTTGGGTGTATGGACACTAGTGGATAGACCTAAAGGTGTTAAGGTCATTGGCACCAAATGGGTCTTGAAATGCAAGAAAGATGATCAGGGAGTGATCATCAGAAACACGGCTCGGCTTGTTGTTCAGGGTTTTTGACAAGTTGAGGGTATTGACAACAATAAAGTATTTGCACCCATGGCAAGGATGGAAGCAATCTGCATCTTCCTTGCATATGCATCTTATATGAAAATCAAAGTTTATCAACTAGATATGAAGAGTGCGTTCCTTCATGGTGAGATTCGAGAGATAGTGTATGTTATCCAACCCAAGGGATTTGAGGATCCATATCATCGGTACAGAGTCTACAAACTCGACAAGGCGCTATACGTGCTTCATTAAGCTCCAAGGGCCTGGTATGAGAAACTCTCGACTCATCTTGTGAACACGGTTTTCGCAGGGGAGTCATTGACTGTACATTGTTTATCAAAGAAAAAGATGGAGACTTACTGCTGGTACAAATCTATGTCGATGATATAATTTTTGGTTCCAAGAACAAAGAATTATGTAAAGAGTTTGAAGCAGTAATGAAGGCGGAATTTGAGATGAGTGCAATAGGAGAGATGAATTTCTTTCTCGGCTTACAGGTGGATCAAACACCAAATGGGATTTTCCTACATTTGACCAAGTATGTAGGTGATATTCTCAGTCGGTTTGACATGGAGAATGCTTTTACAGCTGGAACTCCACTTGCTACAAACCATGATGTAGCACTCGACGAGAATGGTGATCTGGTAGATGCCATTATGTATCGAGGGATGATTGGAGCTCTCATGTATCTCACTGCCTCAAGACCTGATATCATGTATGCTACATGTTTATGCTCATGATATCAGGCAAAGCCTAAGGTGAACCATCTAATTGGTGTCAAAAGGAATTTTCATTATCTAAAGGACACACCCACACTTGGGTTGTGGTATCCTCATGATGATGACTTTGAGCTTACAGCATATAGCGACTCGGATTATGGCGACTGCAAGATGAACTACAAGTCTACATCAGCAGGGTGTCAGTTCTTTGGGAGAAGATTAGTAACCTGGCAGTGTAAGAAGCAGACATCGGTTGCATTGTCAACCTGTGAAGCCGAATACGTTGTTGCTGCAAGCTGCTGTTCTCAAATCACATGGATTCAACAGCAAATGCGGGATTACGGTTTGAAGTTCTCTTCTACTCCTATCTTTGTTGATAACTCTGCTGCAATTGCAGTCACTAAAAACCCGGTCCAACATCCTAATACCAAACACATCGGAATTAAATATCACTTTATACGTGATTGCTTTGAAAAGAACTTAATCGACGTGGTAAAAATAAATACAGATTTTCAACGCGCTGACCTCTATACAAAGGCATTTCACAAACCACATTTTTTATATTTGTTAGAGGTCAACGGAGTTAAAAAGAAAAGTGAGGTCATTCCTGAAGATGACCATGTATAGTCCAACGCGTCGTGTCTAGTTCCTTTTATTTTTTCAATTTTTAGTTGTATTTTCTTTTATTTTATTCTATTTGCTTAATTTTAAGTAGTTTAATTACAATTGGTTTATTTCCTTACCTATTAAAATCCTAAAATGCTAATCCATGATGGTTTTATAATTTTAGGGGGAGAATAGGTGTAGGCAGTAATAAACAAAAAAAACAAGGGAGAAGGAGAGTCAAGCTGATAAAATAAGATCGTATATGTGATACTGATTCAATCTTGGAATATGATAGTACACAGGAACAAACCATTTGGGACTTTAAAAAACAAAATTGAAAAAGATGCAAAGCTCAAGTATAAGTCTGTATAGTCTAAGCAATATAAAAGGAAATATGATAGATAAGCTAGCTATTACTAAGGTAACGCAAAGAAAGTAGACCTAGAGGTTGCTAGACCACAGATGATATGTTGGTAGATTCAACACAATAGATGACTAGACCTTTTTGGTGATCTCAAGATTAAACTAAAATGCTTGACTAGCTGTGAGTAACACCTTATCCCTAGTTAACACAATCAACAAGATTCCAATAAGGGGTGACGAGCAAAATAAACGCCACGAATGTGTGCGTAAGACTAAAGCATGAGCAAAAGCACATAAAAATTCAAATATAATCAAACTGATAACTTATGTTGTTGGTGAGATCTGTGCAAAAAGGATGAAATTGCTCAAATAAGAAGATAGGTTATGTGCCTCTCTGCTGTGCGGTGGCACTGACCTGAGGATAAGCATAACCTATATATTCTAGAATTCATCGTTGTTTGCCGCCTCTCTGCTGTGTGGTGGCAATGACCTGAGGATTGGCTTCTCTTTGAAAGTTCTATGAATAGTTTCTTCTTGAAATACTACCCTATGACCGCTCAAAAATCTCTTGAGGAATGTTGATTACCATATAAGTATGGGATCCACAAATGTTTGTTGAAATAAACAAACCTTAAACTATCACCAATCTGTGTTGAAAGTCTGTGTATGGATTTAAGAGGACAAGTATACTGACAATCATTGTGGCTATAATTCTTGAAAGTCAAATCAGTGTGGGGACCTAAGAGTACTAGTACGATTTCCCAAATGTGCTAAATGACTCCAGATGAAAAACAAGAATAAGCATCAAAGTTTTAAATAACTTGTCCCGCATGATTTGAGTATCCTATATGATTCCAAATTGAATTGGTACATGTATGGTATAAATGATTGAAGTAGCTCTCTCAGAAAAATTATTCCTTAGAACTACATCTTAGGAGTTAACCCTCACAAAACACAAAAACATGTCTTAGTTTTGAGTTTTCAGTATTATCTCTTTTATTTCTGTACAAAGTTAGTCAATTTCAGTTAATTTAGTATCGGACCATGTCATGGAAGTTGATAAGGGACCTTAACATCTAAAAGGTCACGTCTGAGGTGACCACACGTGCTTTCAAACAAAAAAATGGGTCACGTCCGAGGTGACAAAATGTTTTAAAAGGATCACGTCTGAGGTGATCAAAGGTTTTTCTAGGTAAAATGATCATATCTGAGATGATCAAATGCTCATCACGTTCATTCCTAAGATAAACGGGATGTAAAATGTAAAATGGTCTTAAAGTCAAAACCATGAGTATGAATCATTCGCACGACTGGTCCATGAGCATGGACCAGTCGTACGATTGAAGGATACGAATGTGTCCAATCGCACGATTAACCCACACGTATGGGACATACATGCAATTGGACCATCAATACGACTCAAATCACACGATTGGACACCTAAAAAGTGCGAATCACATAGATAAAGGACCGAATGACACAGTCGCATGACTGACCTCTAGTCGCACGACTGAAAGTGATCGACTGTGCCAGTCGCACGACTGATCTTAAGTCGCACAAAACAACTGTACGACTGGGATCAGTCGCACGACTGAAAGAAACCCTAGTATAAATAGAGGGGGAGTCGGACGTAGTCACTCATCACTCCTAATCACCTTTGAAGTCGTACGAGAGTAGTGGTACTCTTCCAAAATTGAGTTTCATATTGTAGCATTGTGTTTGTGACTCTAACCATTACTCTACCCGTCTACCGGTACACTTCAACCAAGCTCAGTAAAAGTAAAGGTCTTAAATGCAAGCTTTTAATTGTTGAAATCACAAAAATGCATAACCGAGAATCCTCTTGAGTATAGAACACTTAAGTGGTCACACATGTTGGCCTAAATGATTCTAAGTGCTAATTCGAGTCTCTGTGGTCAAAATGATTGTAAACACAAAGTGAAATGTCATGTCTTGATAAAGAGTAAAATCTTCTACGTTTAACAATGAGGTATGCGAATGGACATGCTGATGAACTCCAGTCGCATGATTGAGTTAGGCGAATAACTAAAATCGCACGTATGAACCATGCTTATGGGTTCTGTCGCATGACTGTTCCAATCGCATGGTACAGTATACGACTAAGTTCGGTTGCAAGCTTAACCGTACGACTGAGCCCAATCGCACGACTATGCCTCAGTCGCATTGTCCATTCGTATGATTGTACTAAATGAATCTAGTTCATTAAAATCCAAGTGTCATCCATGTACACCGATTCTAACTTATATGTGTCTTGTGTTGCAGTACTATGGCTGAATGCTCGATAGTGAACAACAAGCATAATGTATGTGCACATGTAGATACTAGTCTGAGGATGAGGTACACTAGGGACATCAACGCAGGTGTGTTCAACAAGAGAAAATTGATTCTCCTGTTCAAGTGCTTAGATCAAGACATCCATAAGTGTATAGTGTCATGGGGAGCATGAATTGATGAGATGTCTGATCAAATCCAGAATGCATACTTAGCACTGATGTTAAACCATCTGTCCACGTGCTCTCAAATGATCCTCTTCTTGTTGATGGAGAGGAAGAAGATGATGTTTTGGACAGAGATGGGAATAATGCTATGCAAATGGACGGTGGTATGGATGACGAAGACTCTCAAGAAACTAACAAGGTTATCTCATTTAAGGTCCAAGCTGTCTATGCTTATTTGTTACAGTAGAATATCTCTCAGGCTTATGAACAACAGATTGATCCACAACAGAGCCAAAAGCTTGCTGAAGAAGTACTAAAGGCTCTAGAAGAAGGTGCTGACCGTGAAGTTGAAACTAAGTTCCTGATGCATTGGCAGTATGATAATTTCAACCCGATCAAGAACCTTTTGAAAAACAGAATGAAGATTGTGTGAAGTACACACGACTAAAGCTCATGACAAAAGGAATTATTAGATGTTTATGTATTTAAAAAATTTTATAATTGAATCATGTATTAAACTTGTGTACATAATGATTATATTTTGATTATTAATGTTTCTGTCTTGATTATTAATTAATGATTGCTATGTTGAATGTCTAAATCAAACAGATCCAAACTTTCAGAGGGATGAATATGATGTAGATCCCCTTCAACAGGTCAAGACTCAATTAACCATGATTCTTGATCTGCAAGGGATCGTAAGGAGATTGTGAGTTACACCCTAGAAGAGGGGAAGATAATTCACGACTTTACTCACGAGCAGTTGGCCGAAATGTTCAAACTAAATGCCGACGAGATCGTGAAAAACGCTCCGATAGTCCAAGGTGATAGTGACGACGAACTCAATGACATTGATGAGATCGAGATTGAAGATGTCACTGCATAACATTATCCAGAGTACACTGACAACGAGGGAAATGTCATTCTCAATCTGGGAGACACTCTTGTCAGTGACACTTTTGAGACTCTGGATAAAATGGAAGAAGCGTCAGACATGAAAGAAGATACAACCCAAGCCTCAGACACCGAAGTCAACATCAAAAAGGCTGAATGGGTAGCGTGTTTTGAAGAGATAAGAGCCCAATGTAGCGTTACAACTTCAACTGTCTACACCAAGCTGTATAAGCTCAAGAAACTTCAAAAGGTGGCAGGCAGGATCATAGCGTGGGCACATTTTGAAGACCTCAACGTTTACGCTGTTAAACGTGAGAAGGGAATTGAGTACTTCAGATTCCCACATGATCTGAAGACTCTTCCAGGTTTTGAGCTTAACCAATTAGCAAAGTTAAAATTGCTATACGTTGACCCTCGTAAGATGTCAGGCTGGTTTGAAGCAGCTCTAAAGAGGGAGTACCACACTAGATGGGTCAACTTCAAACCTCAACAACCAACGAGGTACATCAGATGATCTGAGGTTGATGCCATAACTGGCAAACCAAAAGTAGTGTTGAAATGGAGTCCACCACGTACAATGTCAAAGATCCCACTACGGGAGATGCCACAGGACTTCACTCCACACTTCAAATGGTGGTACTACGATTGGAGAACGGGAGAGGTCATGATAGTCTTGAACAGAAATGGTACAATGGAAACCATTAGGGTGTTTGACCCAATGTGGCTCACCAACTTGTCAGCAAGAGATGTTTATACTTTATACAAGTGGCCACTGTTCTATGACTCACAAGATATTGTACAAGCTTTACAATTCCAGAAGATGATACGACTCTGTTTTGCTTTTGAGATAAATACAGGAGTCACTAGAGAAGCTAAGTACAAGAAGTTTGAGGAAATTATGAAAGATGTTAGACAATAGATAGATCTAGGTCCAAGGGGGAGTTTGTTGATACATATATGTACCTAGATCCTGATTTTAATGTAATATGTCTTGAATATCTTGCTCTTATGTAATATTGGGTACTTAATGAAATGATAATATTTGTTTGTGATTTGTCTTGTTTAATATTTCATTAATGAGTTGTTTAACGCATATTGACTTGATTATATAGGTTTGTGGTTGAATGAATTAATATAAATAACATTATGATATTTAATGCATTCAAACTTCACAACATGAAGTTATCATGCGAATGGCCCATGCTAATGGACCATACGCATGAACAACTTCATGCGAATGACTCAGTCGCACGACTGAACCAGGAGACTGGATCAGTCGTATGATTGTCACATAAGATTGGCTCAGTCGCACGACTGAACACTCAGTCGGGTGAATGGACCAACCGTATGACTCAGTCGCACGACTGAACCATGTTAATGGTTCAGTCGCCCGAATGAGCAACCCTAACCTATAAATACCACTTAATTCGTGGAAAAACATAAGCATTGAATACACTTCGACTCCAGACGTACCCTAGCCGTCCAGAAGCCTCTAAGTTCGTACTCCAAGTTCATAGAACGCTGTAGATTGATTCCTAATCGATTCTTGACGTTAGATTCAATACATTATTGTGTCTACGCGCGTTCTCACTAATTGGATCGCCAATCAAATAGGATTCCACACTATTTGGTTTGGTTTACACGTTAATCAGTTGGTGTTTCGTTCAAATACCAGATCCTAACATATGCTTTAGTCGTAGGTTTCCAGCTTGTATCAAAGTATATCCGGTTGTAGGTAGTAGTTATATAGTTTCTCATTGTAACTCATGTAGTAAGCTTGTAAGTGTCTTGTAATACTTTGAGTTGAGAAGTAATATATGCAAGTACCTGAAAATTATTTCTTTGTGTTCATTGCTACTTATTATATTATTATCAACTCTTAGAAGAGATTCTGCTTCATCTGATCCGAGTGTAGTATAAGTGATTTTGAGAGAAATCCAAGTGTTAAGTGACAAAACCCGATCCTGCATGTTGATACATGTATGTCCCAAGATCATGATATGAATGTAATAGATCTTGTTTGTCTGATTCTGATAAAATGTCTAGAATGATTAATGAAATGATATTGGTTGTTTGTTATTTATAATGTTTAATATTTCATTAATGAGTTGATGTTGAATTGGTATGTTGAATTGAATAATTAGGTTTGTGATTGTTTGAATTGTTACACATAATGTTATATTAATTAATACATTCAAATTTAACAAATTGAAGTTCTCATACGAATGGCCCATGCGAATGGACCATACGCATGAATAACTTCATACGAATGACTCAGTCACACGACTGAACCAGGAGACTGGATCAATCATATTGTAACACAAGATTGGCTCAGTCGCACGACTGAACACTCAGTCGTGCGGATGAATCAACCGCATGGTTCAATCGCACGACTGAACCATACTAATGGTTCAGTCGCACGAATGAACAGTACTAACCTATAAATACAACCCAATTCATGGAAAAACGAGAGCATTCATTCTATTTCGACTCCAGACGTACCCTACCGTCCAGAAGCCTCCAAGTTGATACTCCAAGTTCATAGAACGCTGTAGATCGATTCCTAATCGATTCTTAACGTTTAATTCAATACTTTATTGATTCTACGTGCATTGTCACTGATTGGATCGCCAATCAAATAGGATTCCGCACTATTGGTCTGGTTTACATGTTAATCATTTGGTATTTCGTTCAAATACCAGGTCCTAACAAGTGGTATCAGAGCTCTGGCTCTTGATTATGTGTGATTCAATCAAGATTGATAAAAAGTTTGTGTTTTTACACTAAAAAACGCAATCTTTTGTGTTAAATGTTGTCTTGGACATCGGTTTCTACGGCCTTAGGCGATTAGGGTTTGCAAAATTTCGAACTTTTACGGCTAAAACACGTTTAACCTAGAAATTTTCGCAAAACAGCAGCTTCAATCGCACGAGTGAGCCATTCGCACGACTGGACTTCATTCGCATATACCAGATGCACGATTGGACTGAGTTGCATCTCCATTCGTACGACTGAACCATCCGTTCGCAGTGTTCATACGCATCAGCTTCATTCGCACGACTGAACCAATCGCTTAGTTCAGCCACACGATTGAACCAATCGCATAGTTCATTCACACGGATAGCCCATTCGCATCACCCAGTTGCACCAGTTTGACAGTTTGTTTAGTACACTTAAAAGTTAATCGTGATGGAAGATCACATGTCAGCGTTACTGCCGGCAAGGACTCAAGGATCCAGAACTTACTGTTGCTTGAGAGTGAGATGGGGAATCATAATAAACCACCAAAACTCTTAACGTTAGATCAGTTTTCCCACTGGAAACAACGTTTTGAGATCTACCTCAATGGAGTGGATCCAAATTTGTGGGAAGCTATCGAGACTGGGTATAGTATGCAGGTGGGAGTAGATGGGGTAAAGCTTACTTTGGGAGGGATGGCTGATGCTCAGAAAGTTAAGTATAATGCAGAGAAGAGAGTTTATGCATTGATCACACAGTCTATTCCTAAAGATATTTTCCACTAATACTCGGAGAATAAACAGGCCAAGAAATTGTGGGATGAGCTGGAAAAGAGATACGACGGAAATGCTTCGCCGAAGGCAATTAAAGTTAAGGAACTGAAGAAGGAATTTGACAATTTCTCATTGATGGGAACGAGAGTTTGGATGATGTTATTGATAAATTCTACCATCTGATGAGTGAAATTCATACACATGGTGTTGCTACTACCATGGAAGAAAAGGTGTCAAATTTCGCAGACGGATTGCCGGAAAAGTGGGCTTCATTTGTGTCAATCTGAGACAGAATGAGATGCTGGCAAAGTTGGATATCAATGACTTCATTCTAAAGCTGCAAGAAGAAGCACTTAGGATGAAGTACAGAGCTCAGAAGTCTTCGCACACTCAGAATCCTGCTTTGTACAATGCCACGCCTCAAGCTAAGATGTCTGGAGCACCTCTTCAGACTGCTTTTGTGTCAAGCTCATCTGGTCCTTCACAAGTCTCTCCTTCAGGATCAGAAACGTCAGGGTCTTCTAGTACCAATATATCGGATCTGAAGCAAATGCTACCAGACTGAAGACTGAGAATCTTGGAAACGTGATAGTAGAAGTAGCTCGAGAGCACATCGATCTCTTGGCAGCAGTGGTTCATTCTTATGATGGACTTGTTGCTGGGAAGATTGGAAACTGCCATCTGGCAGATGAGGACTACGAGCAGGTGGATGAAATGGAGCTGGAGAGGATGGATATTATGTGGGCCTTAGCTAGTGCTGTCCGGAGGGCGAAGAAGTTTGTGAAAAAGACCGGACAGAACTTGGTTGCTACTAAGGATACCACATTTGGCTTTGACAAGAGTAAAGTGACCTGCTTTAATTGTGGAGAAAAGGGGCACTTCAAGAGAGAATGTATGAAGCCAAAGAAGACTGGGAACGGGAACCCATTCTCGTCCTTCACTCGTCAAGACAAGTAAGCTAGCAATTCTACTTCATCAAGCAAGGATCCAAAAGCCTTGACTGCTCATGATGATGAAGGACAAGACTGGAGCTTTCGGTTTGTTTTTCCAGGGGAATCTAATATTGCTAGTGTAGTAGATTTAGATGATGATTCCGCGAGTGAGAAAGATATTGCAGTTGACAACTGCAACTGAGATCAGCTACAAGCCTAAAGAAGTGATTCCAACAGCAAAGACAGAATCACCAGAACCAGAGACATCTGATGCTGTGTTGATGGCAAACTCCTCTGAACCTCCTCAGGTAAGTACCACTGACCAATTGTTTAAAAAACATGCTTGTTCTGATTGTGATACTTTTAGAGATAGCATAGATGAGAAATTTGCTAGGTTAATAGTTATAATGATAACTAGTAAAGGATTTGCAACTGTGCACTGAGGCTAATAGAGTTTTAAAACAAAATGAGCATAGTTACAAAGAAAAGATAGACTTTTGACCAAACAGCTTAGGGAAACTGAAGTAGTTGTATTTAACCAAGCTAATGACATTAGGTACTATCTTAACTCCCTAGAAGACACTAAGAAACAAAAAGCAGTCTTAGAAGTAGAAGTTAACTCTTTAAAGCAAAAACTGCACAGTTGGACAAGTTCATCTCATATTGTCCAACACTTAGTGAGAGAGCGTAACAACGGGGAGGGTTTGGGTTATAAAGTGGTTCCACCACCGCCTGAGACCTTGATGAACACTAAGAGTAGACCAATAAATAACAACCCCATCAAGGATCATGTGGTGTCTACTTCTCTTGTTAGTGATCCAGATTCCGCATGTTCATCAATTGAATCTGGAACAAAACAAAAGGAGGCCACTTCAAAGGCAAAGGGTAAAATGCCTTGTGTTAATCTGGAAAAAGAATTTGAAAAGGTTAATAAATCCGGGTCAAACAAAGTCAAATCTGAATCTAAAAGGACTGCTAATGTTAATTTTTCACAAGCTTCATGTCAAAAACCAGTTAACCTAAAGAAAAAGATGTTAAAAATGTTAAAACAATTGATTTTGTTAAACAGATGAAAAATCAAAAGAAACAGAGTCAAAACCCAAACTAAGTGATGTTACTAGGGTGTCACACACATCTTCACAAAGAAAGTTTAATCATAAAGTTAATAGCAGGTCGTGCTTCAACTGTGGAGTGTGGACACATTGCTTCCTTTTGTCCTTACTATCAGACACCTAGGAAGAAGATTAAACTTCAGGATTCAAAACCTAGGTATTCTGAGAGGAGTTCTTTAACTCCACCTAAAAGAACTAGTGAACCTAACGTTCAACCCATTAGCCAGTCGACTGTTTATCACAAACAGGCATTGCACAAATCTGGCGTATGGAAAGAGAAGTCATCCTCTGTGTCTGATAATGATGACAAGAAGGAACCTGAGCTACCCTCACCCTCTAAGGGTCAATGGGTTGAATTCATGATGTGTGATGCCACTGGAAACCCAAGCCAGTAAAGGCTTGGGTTCCTAACCTAAACTAATGTTTACATTGAATGTGCAGTGTGTTTGCTACAATGCTGAAACCAACACGTGGATTGTAGACAGCGGAGCATCCAGGCACATGACAGGAAACAGGGCTCTTTTATCAAACGTCAAGCAAATAAAAGGAGGGCATGTTTCATTTGCTGGAAACAAAGGAGGCTATATCACAGCTCAGGGAGAAGTTGGAAATCAGAAAGTTAAGTTTGATAAGGTGAACTACGTTCAACAACTTCAAAACAACTTACTTTCTGTTTCCTAAATCTGTGATCAAGGTTTTAAAGTCATATTCGACAACAAAAGTGTTACGTCCTAAAGAAAGACTACGTGATTCTGAAGGACCAAGTTCTGATGACAGCTTCAAGATATAAAGACCTTTATGTTTTGGATCTCTCAACAGCTTCTACAACAGATCATGAAGTTCAGTGCTTTCTATCAAAAGCCACTGAGAAGGACTCCATCTCCTGGCATAGGAGAATGGGAGACATCAATCAACGGAAGATGAATCACTTGATCCAGAAGGATCTTGTGAGAGGAGTTAATGTCAAGAATTTCCAACTTCCTGATTTTTGTGTAGCTTGCAAGAAAGGCAAACAGACAAGAAGTCTCATAAGGAAAAGAAAGTTCATCAATAGAACTTCCTCTTGAACTTCTTCACATGGATCTGTTTGGTCCAGTCAGTACAAAGAGCATTGCAGGTGACTTGTACTGTTTTGTGGTTACTGATGACTACACAAGATTCTCTTGGTAATGTTTCTGAAGTCCAAATCAGAAACATTTGAGTCATTCAAGGAGTTAGTAACCACACTGGAATCTCTCTACAAGCTGAAGGTGAGACAAGTACGCTCAGACAACAGGACTGAATTCAAGAATCAATGGATGGAGGCTTACTGCAAGGAAAAAGGAATTGTGCATCAATTCACTTCTGCCTACACGCCTTAGATGAATGGTGTTGCTGAGAGAAAGAACAGAAGCTTGATAGAGACAGCATGGACAATGCTGGCAGACTCGAAACTGCCTATCCAATTCTAGAATGAGGTAGTGGCTAATGCATGTTATACAATGAATCGAGTTCTGATAGTCAAGCGCCACGGAAAGACTTGTTACGAGCTACTACAATGACGTAAACCGAATCTGGAGTATCTCGAACCATTTGGCGCGCCATGTACACTTCTGAAGAAGACTCAAGAAGGTAAATTCAGCGAGAAGGCTGATGAAGGAATCTTCTAGGATACAACATACCAACAAGAGAGTTTACAACAACTCAACGGTCAAGTAGAAGTGCGGTGCCATGTTGATGTTCAGAGATATACCACACCACCTACTGGCAAAGGACCCGCCTACTTTTTCGACTATGATGGATTCTTTAAGTCCTTCAACATCCCTATCTCACCTTCTGATGATGAGTCAGCTACTTGAATGATGTATGATATCTTGAATACACCATCTCTTGATTCAACATCATCGAGTTCACAGGAGAATCATCTACTCAATCAGGGGGAGTAGTCGATGACAGTGACTCCTCCTCTGAAGATGAAGCTGAAGAAGATGACCATAACAGTCAGGAGGAACAGGTTCCAGTTCCTGAAAGTCCACAAGCATCTAACGGTGATGCACCTTCGACTTCAGACATCAAACTCCTTCTACCTCAGATGCAGAACCAAATGTTCATAATCTTGGCTCTGAGGTAGCTGTTCCTACTACTCTAGGATCACGTCTAAACGTCATCACCCTTAGACAATGTCATTGGGGTTGTCAGATCAGGAGTACAAACCCGAAATCAGCTGTACTCAGCTGATTATGCCTCTGTTATGGAAAAGGGATACATTCATGATGGTGCTTATCGGTGTTTTGTCTCGCAGTTTGAGCCAAAATACATCAGTGATGCACTAAACGATGAGGCTTGGGTGAGTGCCATGCAAGAAGAACTTCTTCAGTTCAAGAAGTTAGGAGTATGGACTCTGGTAGATAGACCTAAAGGTGCTAAGGTCATTGGCACCAAATGGGTACTGAAATGCAAGAAGGATGACCAAGGGGTCATTATCAGGAACAAGGCTCGACTGGTTGTTCAGGATTTCTCCAAGTCGAGGGGCTTGACTACAATGAAGTGTTTGCACCCGTGGCACAGATGGAAGCCATCCGTATCTTCCTTGCCTATGCATCGTATATGAAGATTAAAATCTACCAATTAGATGTGAAGAGTGCATTCCTTCATAGGGAAATTCGAGAGACAGTGTATGTCAGTCAACCCGAGGGATTTGAAGATCCTTATCATCGGGACAGAGTTTACAAACTTGACAAGGCCTTATACGGGCTTCATCAAGCTCCAAGGGCCTGGTATGAGAAACTCTCAACTCATCTTGTGAAACACAGCTTTCGCAGGGGAGTCATTGACTACACACTATTCATCAAAGAAAAAGATGGAGACCTACTGCTAGTACAAATCTATGTCGATGACATAATCTTCGGTTCAAAGAACGAAGAATTATGCAAAGAGTTTGAAGCAGTTATGAAGAAAAAGTTTGAGATGAGTGTTATGGGGGAGATGAAATTATTTCTTGGGTTATAGGTGGATCAGACACCAAATGGGATCTTTCTACATCAGACCAAGTATGTGGGAGACATTCTCAGTCGGTTTGACATGGAGAATGCTTCTGCTGCTGGGACTCCACTTGCTACAAATCATGATATAGCACCTGACGAAAATGGAGATCTGGTAGATGCCACAATGTACTGAGGAATGATTGATCCCTCATGTATCTCACTGCCTCAAGACCTGATATCATGTATGCTACATGTATATGTTCTAGATATCAGGCTAAGCCTAAGGTTAACCATCTGATCGGGGTCAAAAGGATACTTCGTTATCTGAAGGGTACACCCACACTTGGGTTGTGGTATCCTCATGATAATGACTTTAAGCTCACGGTGTATAGTGACTCGGATTACGGGGGCTGCAAGATGAACTACAAGTCTATATCAGCAGGGTGTCAATTCTTTGGGAGGAGATTAGTTACCTGGCAGTGTAAGAAGTAGACCTTGGTTGCATTGTCAACCTGTGAAGCCGAATACGTTGTTGCTGCAAGTTGCTGTTCACAAATCATCTGGATTCAACAGCAAATGCGGGATTACAGTTTAAAGTTTCCTTCTACTCCTATCTTTGTTGATAACTCTGCTGCAATTGCAGTAACTAAAAATCCGGTACAACATCCAAAGACCAAACACATCGGTATTAAATACCATTTCATAAGAGACTGTTTTGAAAAGAACTTAATCGATGTGGTAAAAATTAATACTGACTTTCAACGCGCTGACCTCTATACAAAAGCCTTTGATAAACCACGTTTTCTATATCTGTTAGAGGTCAACGACATTAAAAAGAAAAGTGATGTTATTCCTGATGATGATCATGTATAGTCCGATGCATTGTAGTTATAAATTTTTTTCATTTTTTATTTTTTAATTCTCCTTATTTATTTTATCCTGTTTAATTAAATTCATGTTATTTAGCTGTCTGTTAAAATCCTAAAATAATTAAATCCAGTATGATTTTAGAATTTTAAGGGGGAGTAGGTCAGCTAGTAATATTAAAAAAATAAAAAAAGGGAGAAGGAGTGAATAGCTGATATAAGGTAATCCTATCTGTGATACCGATTCAAACCTTGTGGAAATGATAGTACACAGGAACAAATCAAAAGGGACTTTAAAATTTTAATTTAGAAAAGATGCAAAATTCAAAGTATAAGTCTGTGTAGTCTAAGCAATATAAAAGGGAAGATGATAGAAAACTGGTAACTACTAAGGTAACACAAAGAAAGTAGACCTAGAGGTTGCTAGACCACAAATGATATGTCGGTAGATTCAACACAATAGATGATTAGACCTGACTGGTGATCTCAAGATCAAACTAAGTTGTTCAACTGACTGTGGGCTGCCATCTTATCACTGGTTAACACAATCAACAATATTCCAATAAGGGGTAATGAGCTTGTAAACGCCACAAATGTGTGCGGATGACCATAAATAGAGCAAAGCATGAAAAAAATTGAAAGACAAATGCTATCAAGCTAATGACTTATGTTGTTGGTGCATTCTGTGCAAAAGAAAATTTAGCTGCTCTAACAAGAAAATAGGGGTGTGCCTCTCTGCTGTGCGATGGCACTACCTGAGGATAAGCATAACCTAGATATTAAGATTCATTGTTGTTTGCCGCCTCTCTGTTGTGCGATGGCACTGACCTGAGGATTGGCTTCTCTTTGAAAGCTCTAAGAATAGTCTCTTCTAGTAAAAATACCCGTAGACCGCTCAAAAGCTCCTGAGGAATGATTTCCATATAAGTGTGGGACCCAAAATTGTTAGTTGAAATAATTAAACCTAAAACTATCACCAGTTTGTGTCTAAAGTCTGTGTATGGATTTAAGAGGACAAATATACTGACAATCATTGTGGCTGCAATTCTTGAAAGTTCAAATCAATATGGGAATCTAATAGTACCAGTGTGATTTCCTAAATTTGCTAACGACTCTGGATGAAAACCAAGAATTGAGCATCAAAAGGTTTTTGATAAAAGTCCCAAATGATTTGACTTGACTGTATGATTCCAAAATTGAATTGGTCCATGTGTGGTCAAACTAAATTGAAGCTACCTATTCTGGAACCAAATCCTAGATGTCTATCTTAGGATTTACCTCTCACAAAAAGTCAAAAAGTTTTTATTTTTGTATTTAGTTTAAGTTTCTAGTTAGATAGTCATTTTAGTTTTTTTGTTGTGTCGGACTATATCAAGAAATTCAGTAAGGGATAAATTCACCAAAAAAAGGGTCATGTCTGAGATGACCACATGTGTTTTCAATGTTAAATGATCACGTCTGAGGTGATCAAAAGTTTTTCAAGTTAAAAGGATCATGTCTGAGATGATAAAATGCGTATAATGTTGATTCTATAGTTTGAAAAGGGTTTAAATGTAAAATGGTAAGAAATGCAGAAAATTTCATAAGTATGACCCATTCGCACGAATGGACCATTAGTATGGACTTATCATACGAATGGACCATGAGTATGACCGTTCCCCGAATGGCCCATACGAATGACCCAGTCGAATGTTTTAGAGCGAACGAATAAGTCGCATGACTGAACTCCAGTCGGACGACTGAATGGGGGCGACTGAACCAATCGCACGACTGAGGCCCATTCGCCCGAATGAAATGTGTGTATGAGCCCAGTCGTACGATTGAATTTAGGGTTAGTATAAATAGAGGGAGAGTCGGTCGCAGAGACTCACCACTCTCAAATTTACCCTAAATCGCACGACTAACGTTACTCTGCCCAAATTTCGTTTGATCACTATAAACCCTCGATTCTCACATACTGACCATTTGCATTGACTCTACAGGTAATTTGCGGTGCAGAAACATTACCAAATCATCAATTTGACACTAAATCTGGACAATCGGACTCGTTAGAAAAACCGTGACTTATGTGGCAAAATACCTAACTAAACGACGTAAACAAATGAAATTAAAGTTTTAAGTGTTAAACGAATGGATTGTGAGTCTAATGAACCAGAACACGAAGTCTAAAACTCAAAATTGGTGAAAAATTGAATTTGAATTGAACAGACAGAACGACGTGCAAATGGACAGGTTGATGAACTTCAGTCACACGACTGAAGGGTGCGAATAGCTTAACCGCACGACTGAACCATGCGTATGAGTTCAGTCTCACGACTGGTGTAACCGCATGAGGTTACATACGCATGAGTCCAGTCGCACACTCAATAGTACGTATGGATCATTCGCACGACTGAATCCCAGTCGCACTGCTCATGTCGCATGACTAATCTCAGTCGCACAGCCTCATTCGCATGACAGAAAAGAATTTTTTTAAGTCCAAGTGTTTCATGACATTCTTAGCCAATGTGTACTAATGTTTACTTTCCTTGTGTAACAGATGGCAAGTCGATGGACCATGAGTACGAAGCACAATATTTGTGCTCATCTGGATCTGACATCCAGAAATGCTTCAGACTTCTCTGGCATTATCACCTTCCTAAGGAGATCGAGGATTGCACACGCTATATCTGCTCAATGTACACCTTATCGTTCTATTCAGCAGGCCTTCTGGGAAGGTGCGATAGTTGATCGATCCTTTGAGCCTCACTGTATCAGAAGTACTATCTTTGGAGAGGCTAAACTATCACAGAGGAGGATCTTAGGATCGTGTTACAGTTGGGGGACGATGTTGACTGTCCTACTAGACTACACCCCCTTACCGTCAGAGGATGTTTTCTTCGAGCCAAGTACTCTGGGGACATCAATGCTGGAGTGCTCAACAAGAGCAACCTATGTCCCCAGTTCAAGTACCTTGCTCACGTATTGCTGAAGTGCATAGCATCCAGGAAGGGAGGCTTTGATGAGTTGTCTGACCAGATCCAGAACGCCTATGTTGCGTTGGTGCTGAACCATCCGTTTAGCTTCTCCAGGATGATCTTCACCTACTTGGTGGAGAACATTGAGGGGAAAGGGAAGGAGGGCTTCTGCATGTACCCCCGATTCATGCAGGAGTCACAAAAGAGGATAAGTACAAGAAGTATGAGGAGGTAATGAAGAAAACAAGACATTAGAGAGATCTAGGTCCAAGGGGGAGTTTGTTGATACATGTATGTTCCTAGATCATGATATGAATGTAATAGATCTTGTTTGTCTGATTCTGATAAAATGTCTGGAATGATTAATGAAATGATATTGGTTGTTTGTTATTTATAATGTTTAATATTTCATTAATGCGTTGATGTTGAATTGGATAATTAGGTTTATGGTTGTTTGAATTGTTACACATAATGTTATATTAATTAATACATTCAAATTTAACAAATTGAAGTTCTCATACGAATGGCCCATGCGAATGGACAATACGCATGAATAACTTCATACGAATGACTCGTCACACGACTGAACCAGGAAACTGGATCAATCGTATGATTGTAACATAAGATTGGCTCAGTCGCACGACTGAACACTCAATCGTGCGGATGAATCAACCGCAGGTTCTCGCACTGACCACACTAAACCATACTAATGGTCAGTCGCACGAATGAACGTACTAACCTATAAATACAACCCATTCAGGAAAAACGAGAGGATTCATTCTATTTCGACTCCAGACGTATTCTAGCCGTCTAGAAGCCTCCAAGTTGATACTCCAAGTTCATAGAACGTTGTAGATCGATTCCTAATCGATTCTTAACGTTTAATTCAATACTTTATTGATTCTACTGCGTTCTCACTGATTGGATCGCCAATCAAATAGGATTCCGCACTATTTGGTCTGGTTTACATGTTAATCATTCGGTATTTCGTTCAAATACCAGGTCCTAACACTGCAAAATGGGATTAGGTGGAGGAGTTATAGCTTCCTTAGTGTGAGACGCATAGTTGATTGAATATAGTTGAATTAAAGTGTCATGATTAGAGGCCTGAAAATCGATGTTTGGGTTTTAAAGGATAATATACTTGCAATCCTTGTCAATTTGCTAATTTCTAAAAGAAAACATAACTTAGATTTTTGAAACCAAAATAACCTGGTTATGATTCCATAGCATAATTTTTTTCGAAACTAAAAAGATTAAGTGTGAGGATATTTGGGATATACTTTAAATTACACATGTTTTTATATAAATATTCTCTACACTTTCGAGTAGTTTTATTATCGTTTCTATTAAAATCTACCCATAATAGCTTGTATTTTAAGTTTGATTATTATTAGTGAAAACAAGTCAAAGGAATGAGGTTTGAAATTTAGTGAATCAAGTGTATATTTGTGAATAAAATTTATGATGAATTTATTTATCATAATATAAATATTGAATGTACATAAATAGATGATTAAATATACTTCTATGATTATATAAGATGAGTTATCAAGTGTCATATGATTTCAAAGAAAATAATGTCATTATTGTAGTTTAATGGATTCTTGACGCTTAATAGTTTCTTTATTAAATCAATTTATTCGCTATTGTTATTTCTTTAGAATTATGTACAGAATAAACTAAAGTCAAAAAATATTGCTGCCCACAAAAAGAAAATAAAAAGAAACCAGGCCCAAAACATAGACTATTTCTTTTCGAGCCCACAATCGTGTAAAAAGACCTAAGATACGTATTTGAGGGGCAAGGAACGGAAGGGACGAAAAAAGAGAAGGCTGGTGGGAACGAAAATAACAAAAGAGAAAAAAGAGAGTCTGGGATTGATTTATTGAAGGCGTGAAAGCTTAGGACTAAAGGATTAACGAGCGTTTGGTCCGATTTTCTTAATTTGATGTTTATAAACTTACATTATTTTAATTCGATTATTATTTTAAACATAATTGTTAGCAACTTGGTTATGTTAAATGTTTTGAACTTGATGAGTAGCTAAACATTTATGCTATTTATGTCGTATGATAAATATTTGTGTCTTATAATTTTTAGTTTTGGATAATATGAGTTTGGTTTGATGTTTTGGTGTTGTGTTGATGATTATAATGCATTTATTTGCTTTTAGTTTTTAATTGCATGTGTTACTTTGCATGCTACTTTGATTTATTACTTTTGTAGTTTTAAATCTATTTTCATGTGATATTCATAGACTTTGTGTTAGTGGTAAAAATCTAATGTACTCTTGTCTTAGATAACCCTATAAGTAATCTTGTGAGTCTTTGAATTTAATGTTTTGCCACTTTTGAGACCGGGAGGAGATAGAGTGTTAGTTTGTCTAGTTATTAGGTTTTGGGTAAAGGTGAGACTAAGAGGTGATCCTTGCTTAGGTACCTTAGTTTTCTAGCAGATTTGAGTTACTGTCAACTACCTTAGATTACTCTCTCATACTTTAGGTTGTGTCGTGATTAGCGAGACTGGAAGATGAGTGAGTCAATTGAGTAACTTAGCATTACCTGGTGAGGTGAGACCGGGTGGTGATCTGAGCTAGTAACCGGTGATTTGCATGTCCCTAAGGAACTTCTGAGAGGTATTAGCAAGACCGGGAGGTGATATTGAATTCTTTAGGATTTTCTTAAGTCATCCATATTTTCGGAGCCCGATAGCCATTTCATTGTTCGATTTTGAAAGTTGTGAGATACATGTAAGATTCTAGACCTAGGTAGTTGCTTTCCATTCTATTTGAGTTTTCTCTAGTTGTGAGATACATGTAAGATTCTAGACCTAGGTAGTTGCTTTCCATTCTATTTGAGTTTTCTCTAGTTGTGAGATACATGTAAGATTCTAGACCTAGGTTTGTCGGTAACTAACTGTTCTATCAACATGGAAACATAAACTCCTTCATTACCTCTCAAGTATTGGGTGATGTAACATAATCTTCACTTATTTCAACCTCAAATGGTTTTTCTGGTTGGTCTTTTTCCAAAAATGAAGGTTTACTGATAGAGCTCCAAAATACACAAAGACTATCATTAACGCCAGGTGAACCAACAGATTAAATTTATTACCATCTATTTTTTCACTAAAAAAATCTCTAATTATATTATCTGCAAATTAACACGAACAACTACTCATTCTTGACTTTGAATATAGGAAGGGAATCTACATAATCGACATCTAAAAAGGAAGGATACGGATTGAACTTTCCATAGGCAAATGGAATAGTATGCTTACTACATGAATTAGTTAGAAAATAAAAAAAATTTGAAGGTATAGTCCAACGCATATTTGATAGTCCATCTTTGTATAGCTCTCTATGTCTTTATTTCATAAATCTTAACACCCAACCTTCAACATGTTGTATAATTTCAATTTTGCTTACTACATGTTGTATAGTCCAACGCATAATTTTAATTTTCGTCCCTAAGGTTTGACAAAAATAAATATTTTCCTTCAAAAGATTAAAAACATCAATTTACCTTCAAAAGTTTTATATGTTGTTTCAATTTCACTTCAAAAGTTTTATATATTGTTTCAATTCACTCCAAAAGTTTCATTAATCTGGATAAAGTTGAAATAATAAATGAAACTTTGGACTGAAATTGAAACAGATTATGAAACTTTTGGAGTTAAATTAATATTTTAATCTTTTGAAAGAAAATGATTATTTTTAACAAACCTTAAGGAGTAAAATGAAACTTAACTCAAATACATTTATTAATACAACATAAGCATAAAATACATTTATTAATAATGTATAGAAAAGTTTATCACTAAGGTTAAATAACCGTTTTGGTAACCTATTAAAACACACTAAAATTCGTGTCAAGTTCTATGGGTGTTAAAAAGATAGCATACTAACAAAAAGAGGCATCCCCTTTCATAAACCTCTATAGCATCTTTATTATCTGGAATAGCTTATTTACGTAAAATAGCTCGATTGGTCTGGACGTTTTCCTAGGCATGTAATGATATGTTTATAGAAAGGTTTTCTTTTAGGTTTTAAACATCTGAAGTTGAAACTCGGATTGATTATTTGGACGCTTCCATTTATTTATTTATGATTCAAGATGACGGTTTTGAAACAGGTTAAAAAGAGTATGGATGTTTATGCATGGATGTATGAAATAAGAAATGAAAAGTGTGTTGGATAGTGAATGAAGTATAAATGAATTTTATGTCTATTTATACATATCATAACATATTATTAATTTAAATTTAATTTAAATTCATATATTTTTATTATAATGAAAATATATGTTTTTTAATTTCTTGTTTGAATATTAAATTTGAAAAAAACCATAATTACTATTTTCTAAATATCAAAATGGTATTTAAAAATAAATTAAAAATAAAACTTTAAATTTCGGGAGATAATACTAGCCTGGCATATCACCGGGTAAAAAAAATGTAGTCCATGTGGCGTATCAAATGTGACGATACCATATGGCTTGGTATCGCCGTGTGGCGATACTATGGGTAAAATGACAAATTAGTAGGTTAATAGCTATTAATGAAAATGAGATTGGTCAAATGGTCAATGTGCTCATTTTTTCCTCATAATATTATAATAAATATAATCTATATGTTACAATAAAAAAAGTTTTTTGGATGGACACTTTTCATATTCTATATCTTTTAAATTTTTAATTTTACTGCTTCTATCTTAAATTAAATAATTACATCAACTATATATGATATTATTAAATTATTTTTTTGATAAAAAAAGTTTTAATAAATTATAAAGAGATCTTTTTATAAATGTAATATATAAAGAAACAATTTCATAAAATAAGAATTTTTTTAAAACAATAAAATTTTATAAAAATACAAATAGTTTTTTTGAAATTATTTTTTTATAAACTAAAATAATTTAAATTCAAAGTTATATAAATAAAAATTTTAAAATGATATTTTTTAGCTAAATGTTTAACTTTTTTATATGATTTCATTGTTATATCACTTATAGTCCTTATCATACATAAATTCAATCATATATTATCTTCTAATATCATATTATAATTAATAAATTTTTATAACTAACTATTTAATATTTTATTTATTTAACTTGTGTTATGCTAATAGTTGTAGGCATTCATAGAATATATGATATAAATGTTACAAGCTTTAATTTATGATATACTAAATATTTTTGTAAAATATCAAAATAATGCCACTTCAAGTTGGCCCTATCGCCGCCACCTTGCTCACTTGATTTGTGTAAGGTCTCGTTCTCGGGACGCTCACAGCTGGTCAATCATCACACATAAACATATATTTTCATTAACTTAAAGAAATCATTACAGTGCAAACATTTAAACATCAATTTCATTATAATAACTTTTGCAAAATAATACATTGTTGACTGGTTACAAAACATCATTAATTGCATTACATCACAAAAATATCATATTTCTATCAAATGGATGCCATCCAAAAATGCCAAGTAGCTGCCCCGTGCCATCCTCAGCAATACTCACCTGCCAACTGGAAAATACATAAAAAAATCAGCGTTGCTGAGTGAGTTCTAGTTTTATAAAGACATTGCATTACATTCCATTCGTTAAAACATTTTCATTACTATCACACGTGATCACACATCGTACATACATCAAGGTAATCATTATTATCTTCATCATCGTTCATTAGTACATTTCGCACATCTCGCACACATCACACATATCACACGTATCGCACATATCGCACATATGGAGTGATCACTAGGACATACTCCCCCTATGTGTGTGAACTCTTATGAGTTAGCCAAAATCGCACGTTGTATGACATACACTAATTAGGAAATCGCACGTTATTGGAGCAATCATCAAGATTAAACTCTTACTGTGTGTATGAACCCCTATGAGTTAGCCAAAATCGCACGCTATAGATACACACACAGTTGAACACTCCCCCAGCGTGTGTGAACTCTTATGGGTTCGCCAAGATCTCACGTTGTATAACACACAATAATTAGAAAATCGCACGTTATTGGAGCAATCGCCAAGACTGAACTCTTACTGTGTGTATGAACCCTTATGAGTTAGCCAAAATCGCACGTTGTAGACACACGCAAGGTAACAACTCTCAATGAGTTGTGAACCTCCCTTCAGTTGCTTGCAAGGCTTTTAATTCGTTCGCTTATTATGTTCCACTTTCATTATCTTAAATCTTTCACTTCGTTAAGACAATACTTTACATTCATTAACAATATCACACCACGTAAAGTCACATCATCATACGTAATAAGGAACATAACAGATCATATCATACATAAGCATAACATCATCAATCGCACATCATCAATCACACATCAATCACACATACCATCATGCATAACATCATACATAACATCATCATCATCATACATCATTCATGCCCATCACATCATCTTTGACTTCAAAGATTCAACTTACTATGCCCTTAGGAACCTCCTAAGTCAAAGCCTACTTTACACTTTTCCCCAAAAATTCAGAAAATATTCTAAGTGTTTAGGCGCATGAACACTATGCAAGCGCATGAGCACTATGCAGGCGCATGAGGAACACTTAGGCGCATGGGGAACTTTCAGGCACATGAGCACTATTGGGGTGCATGACCAACACTTAACCATTTCAGGGCAAATTATAGGCGCATGAACACTTAGTCAATATTTGCCTATTTCTAGGCGCATGACCACTATGTAGGCGCACGAGGTTTCGGGCGCATGGGAACACTTACGCAGATTTCCATACAAGGCGCATGAACCCTATTTGGGTGCATGAGCAGCCTATTTCACACTTAAACATTATAATTCAGTTCCCAGTCATTCTCAAACTTATTCTAAGCCTAAATCATGTATTCTAAGCCTTAGAAACATATACGTAACATCATCAAACATAAACATAGCCCAAAATCATACCCCACCCGCAACATACACACATACATACATACGGGTATAATACCCATTTTTATAAACATGTTCACACATGCAACTCCAGCCCCAAAACAGTTAAAAACATGTAAAAGAGGGGGTTCTAGAACTCACCTTAGGTGCCTTTGGTTATGACTTCTCCAAAACCCATTTGCAAGTTGAGTTCAACCGCCTAGAAACTGTAAGGCCCCGTTCCCGGGACGCTTACAGCTGGATCCTCATCGCACATAAAACATATAATTACATTGTATTTCATAAAGCATCATAGCGGAAACATTTAAAAATGACATTTCATTTTAATATAGTAGCTTTTGCAAAATAATACATCGTTAATCAGTTACAAAATACATTGTTGCATTACATCACAAAAGCGTTATATAAATGGATGCCATCCCAAAAAAGCTAAGTAGCCACCTCATGCAATCCTCAGCAATCATTACCTGCCAACTGGAAACACATCAAAGCCAGTTGCTGAGTGAGTTCTAGTTTTATAAAATAAAACATACTTTTCTTTCATTAAAACCGTTCTTCTTTTTCATGCGATTATACATCATACGTACACATAGATAATAATTATTATTTCATCGTTCGTTAACTTCCGTTCATTCATTCGTTCCTTCTTTCATTCGTTCGTTCATTACTACATCTTTTCCTTTCGTCATCACCATGAAATTTACCCTTTATTCTCGTGGTACTGGACCTAAGCCTATAAATCGGTGGTGCTTGGCACCAAATGGTCACAGTACCTAAAGTAAAGTTCAGGTATACCATTGTCATATGCTATGTCCTTCGTTCTCATGGTACTAGCATAAAAGACCTTCATCGGTGGTGCTCGGCACCAAATGGTCACAGTACCTAAGGCACGCAACAATGGTTCATACATATGGTCAATCGCAAAGAAAGATCCCGATGTGCATCCTCCCGGGGTAGCGAACCCGCACACCATTGGGCTAACACCTTAATGGCGTGTCCCGACATCCAGTGCTTGCAAGACTTTCATCACTTCATCGTTCATTAATGCATGCATTCTTACTTCATGTTCCTCTTTCATTATCTTTCACTTTACGTTACATAATACTTCATTCATTCATTCACATTCAACGTAAAGCCATAGGAAAGATAAACATACATCATAATAAGGAATATAACATACACAGTTATCATCATTACACAGGGCAACATCATACATACATAATATGCATAATCATGCAATATCATCATCATCATGCCCAACATGCTCTCTAAGGCCTCAACAGTCATCTTACATGAACCTACGGGAACCTTACGTCCAAACTTACATCTGCACTTTCCCCCGAAACTCAGAAGTTAAACTACACTCCTCCTCGGGTGCAATAGCCCTATTCGGGCGTATGGACACCCTTTAGTCGCATGGCCTCCATGCAACTAAACATCATGCGAATGAACCAATGCGGGTGAACACTCATACGAATGAACACCCAGTCGTACGAATGGACTTAATGTGGATGGACCTCATGCGAATAGAACTAATGCGGATGAGCACTTATGCGACTGGACCCTCAATCGCATGACTCCCCATGCGACTGGCCCCAATCGTCCGAATGAACTCTCAGTCGTGCG
Source organism: Flaveria trinervia (assembly GCA_025506515.1). Lineage (NCBI taxonomy): Eukaryota > Viridiplantae > Streptophyta > Magnoliopsida > Asterales > Asteraceae > Flaveria > Flaveria trinervia. The sequence continues at coordinate 52,901,762 of CM046441.1, forward strand.
AATGGACCCTAATCGCACCTCATTCGGCTGTATGGCCTTCATTCGGTTACCTAGCCCTAGTTGATGCAGAATGCAGTTCATCCCGAACCCAATCTACCATTTTCGACCTCCAAGCTCATCCAAACTCATTCTAAGCCTAAATCAATCATTCTAAACCTTAAGGATGCATACCACAACACCATTCAAGCACACACAAGCTCACAAGCAAGGCTCAAACGAATCATACACACACATACACATACGCATACGGGTCACACACATACACACTCAAAAACCGATTTCAGATGTGTTCCAGCCCCAAAATCATTCAAAAACATGTAAAAAAGGGGTCCTAGAACTCACACAAACGACCACAAAGAGGAGAGCTTCGATTTGACCCGCTTCTCAATGATTTTGGCTCACTCGAACCAACCCGAACCAACTTTTCCTCCCTTTTTCTCTTCTTTCTCTATTATCCTTTTTCTTTGGCTGAAAATGTGGGTGTGGGGGTAATGGCTGCCCTCTCCCTTTATATACCCCCACTTACCCAACTTTCTCTCGTTGGCGAGTTTGGTCCTTCGACTTTGGACTTTATTCTTTTGTTCTTTCGTCAGCTTCAAAATAAATAAATAACCGGGTGTTGAAGTCCACCCCCCTTAAATAGGTTTCGTCCCTAAACCTATTATTCCTCGAACAAACATGGGTAGTGCTGCCTCATTTCTTCCTCAGTCTCCCATGTTGACTCGGATCCCTTCCTGTGCTTCCACTGTACACGCACAAGTTGAACCATTTTATTTCTCAACCTCTTCTCTTTTCTATCGATGATTGCCACTGGTTGCTCCACATAATTGAGCCGTTCGTCTACTTCGATATCCTCCAGTGGAACAATCATGTCTTCATCCACCAAGCACTTCCTTAGATGAGATACGTGGAATGTCGGGTGAAATCCACTCAACTCATCTGGTAACTCCAATTTATAGCCACCTCTCCTACTCGAGCAATGATTCGGAAAGGGCCTATATACCTCGGGCTCAACTTGCCCCGCTTTCTGAATCGAATAATACCCTTCCAAGGTGAGACCTTCAACATAACCCGGTCACCCACCTGGAACTCAATTGGCCTACGTCGCTTATCGGCATACGACTTCTGTCTATCTTTGGCTGCCTTCATGAAGGCTTTAATCTTTTCAAGCTTCTCTATCGTAGCCTCGATTACCTCGACGCTCCCCAATTCCTTCTGACCAATATCACCCCAACAAACAGGTGTTCTGCATCTCCTACCGTATAGCATCTCATAAGGTGGCATACCAATGCTGGCATGATAACTATTGTTGTATGAGAATTCAGCTAACGGTAAGTGGTCATCCCAACTTCCCCTAAAATCAATCGCACATGCCCGAAGCATGTCTTCCAATGTCTGAATAGTCCTTTCTAACTGACCATCAGTTTGGGGATGATAAGCCGTGCTAATATGTAACCTCGTCCCCATGGCGTCGTGGAATTTCTTCCAGAATTTGGATATAAACCGAGTGTCACGATCAGACACAATAGACACTAGCACACCATGACGAGTTACAATTTCCTTGATAAACAGGTCAGCCAACCTCTTGGATGAATATGTCTCGCGGATCGGTAGGAAGTGAGCACTCTTCGTCAAACGGTCGACAATCAACCATATAGCATCATACCCTTTCGGAGTACGCGGTAACTTCGTAATGAAATCCATGGTGATGTGTTCCCACTTCCATTCCGGTATATCCATAGGTTGAATCTTCCCATATGGCTTCTGATGCTCGGCCTTCACCTGTAGACAAGTAAGACATTTACTCACATACTCCACCACGTCACGTTTCATACCCGGCCACCAATAATCCTTCTTCATGTCTTGATACATCTTTGTGGCACCTGGATGAATGGAGCATCGAGTCTTGTGAGACTCATCCATGATCCTCATGCGTAGATCCCCAAAACGAGGAATCCACACTCGTCCAACCCAGGTTTTAACACCAAGTGTGTTTTCACCCAATTCCGCAACCAGACCTCTCATTCTTTCCGAGTTAAGATGATTTTCCTTCAATGCCTCATCTTGAAACTCTTTAACTTGCTTTATCACATCCGAGGTCATGATCAACTGATATGCTTTCACCCGAATTGGCTCGAGTCTCTCTTTACGACTAAGGGCGTCCGCCACCACATTGGCTTTGCCCGGATGGTAGGGGATCTCACAATCGTAGTCCTTTATGAGCTCCAACCATCATCTCTGCCTCATGTTTAGATCTTTCTGCTCAAAGAAGTACTTCAAGCTCTTGTGGTTAGTGAAAATGGTGCACTTCGTCCCGTAAAGATAGTGCCTCCAAATCTTTAGCGCAAAAGACCACGGCTGGTAGCTCCAAGTCATGAGTAGGATAATGACCTCATGAACCTTCAACTGCCGGGATGCATAAGCTGTAACCTTCCCTCTTTGCATTAACACGCACCCTAACCCTGAATAGGAAGCATCAGAATAAACCACCAGATCTTCACTTCCATCGGGTAACGACAGAATAGGAGCTTGAGTCAATCTCACCTTCAATTCATCAAACTCCTTCTCTTGAGCCTGACCCCATACAAACTTCATATCCTTCCGGGTCAACTTAGTTAGTGGAGAAGCGATCTTGGAGAAGTCTTGAATGAATCTCCTGTAGTAGCCCGCCAAACCCAAGAAGCTACGAATCTCAGATGGCGTCTTTGGGGACTTCCATTGCATCACTGCCTCCACCTTAGCCGAGTCCACCATAATCCCGTCGGGATTCACCACATGACCCAAGAATTGAACCTCACGCAACCAGAATGCGCACTTGGAGAACTTAGCGTACAACTTCTCCTTCCTCAACGTCTCCAAAACCTCCCGAATGTGACCGGCATGCTCAATCTCGCTTATCAATAAACACAATCACTAATTTATCCAACATCAGCCGACATACCCGATTCATCAGATCCATAAAAGCAGCTGGCACATTAGTCAAACCAAAAGACATGACAAGAAACTCGTAGTGACCATAACGTGTGCGAAAAGTTGTTTTAGGGACATCCTGTTCCTTCACCTTCAACTGATGGTAACCAGATCGAAGATCTATCCTTGAAAACCAACTGGAACCTTGAAGCTAATCGAACAAATCATCGATTCTTGGTAATGGGTATCGGTTCTTCACCGGCAGCTTGTTCAACTCACGGTAGTCAATGCACATCCTCATGCTACTATCTTTCTTCTTCACAAACAGGACCGGAGCACCCCAAGGAGAGATACTCGGTCTGATGAACCCCTTATCAAGAAGCTCTTGCAACTACTCCATCAACTCCTTTATCTCAGTCAGAGCCAACCGATACGGTGCCTTGGCAACAGGCTGGGCACCCGGTATCAGATCAATCTGAAACTCAATCTCTCTATCAGGTGGCACTCCTGATAAGTCTTCTAGGAACACGTCTAGAAAGTCACACACAACTGGTACATCAGATAGTTGTGGTGTTGGTGTATCTACATCCTTTACATAGGCCAAGTAGGCACTACTTCCATGCCTCATACACTTTCCCGCCACCGTCATCGATATCACCTTCGGAATCATAGTAACCCGATCGCCATAAACCGTCACTGAACTACCGTCAGGCGCTGTCAAACGAATCATCCTCTTGCGACACACAATATTCGCCTTGGAGTCCGCCAACCAATCCATCCCAAAAACCAAATCGAAACCACCTAAGGTCATCACGAACGGTCTAACAGGAAACTTATGACCCTCAAGTTCCACATCACAGTTCTCTATCATCTCCGAAATCCTGGTAGACTTACCTATGGCAGTTTCTACATCGAAGGGCGCATCAACACGTCTACTACTAACAGGCAGGTTAGCACAGAAAGCAGCAGAATAAAACTTTTACCGGCACCCATATCAAATAACACAAAAGCTAAAGTTTGGTTCACCATAAACGTACCAGACACGACATCAGGGTCCGTCCTAGCTTCCTCCTGTGTCATAGTGAATGCCCTAGCGCTCACCCTTGGCCCTTCACTTCCCGTCTTCTTTGCCCCGGAACTCTCAGCCCTCGGCTTCTTACAATCCCTGCTCATGTGACCCTCTTCACCATAGTTATAGCACCGGACCATACGACAGTCCTTTGCCATATGCCCCGCCTTCCCACGTTTGAAGCATAAGTTTGACCTAAACCTGCACTCCCCACTATGCTCCCTTCCACACTTGCCACACCTCTTCGACCCCACACTTGATGTGACCACACGGCGGTCATCCACTCGTGCCTTCTTAGTGGATCACCCCGACCAAACCTCTTCCCCTGCCAGTTTTGATCACCACCGCTCTTTTTGCCACCTTCAATCACCACCACCGCAGCCCTTTCATCATATAGCCTCCCTGCCAAATCCACCGCCAACCTAAACGTGCTCGGTCAGGCGGCAATCATGTGCCTGCGAATATCCGCTTGCAAACCCTGAATATACCTCTTGATCTTTCGAGATAGAGGTGTCACCTAATCCGGCACCGGACGTGCCATCTCATTGAATTTGGTGGTATACTGTTGGTGCGTCATCGTTCCCGCTTCCAGCTGCAGGAACTCTCTCTCAACCTTATCCGTTTCTCTGTGAGGATAGAACTCCTCAATCACCAACTTCTTCATTTCAGACTATCTCATTCTTTCAATGGCTCTGCTACCCTTAGCTTGGACTATATTGTCCCACCAGCACAGAGTCGAGTCTACAAATGAATGGGTAGCAAACTTCACCTTCTGGTCCTCCCGACACTTGCTGATATCAAGAACAACCTCCATTTCCCTCACCCACCGGTGAGCAGCAGCAGTAGTGTTGTTTCCATTAAAAGTAGGGGGCTTGCATCTCATAAACTCCCCATAGTTACAGCCTCGTGCCGCCTCCGGCGCAGGCTCTTCTTCTTCCTCCTCTTCATCATCAGAGAGAACCGTTTCCTGCTCCGGTTGCCCCCGTCCTCCTGAGGACCTGTTCCTCTCCTTTCTTTCCCCTTCTCGTATTGCCTTAATCACTTCAGTCACCACAGATGGTAAGATTGTCTGCATTTCCTGATGAACTTCTTCCACCATAGCCTCCTTTACTGAGGCTCTCAGATTGGCGCTCTCATCGCTACCCTCCGGATGAGGGGTCTCTTGTTCTTCATGAACCACCTTCTCAACTCTGGGTCTCCCTCTCTTGGGTCGTGGTTCAGCACCGTGACCTCCACCACAAGAGGCTTTTGAAGATCTACCACCGCTATTCACACACACTAAAAGATTCAAACACCAACACGGTCATTCAAGGGAACAGCTCAGTTTATGTCAGTATAGTAAGTCCCTAATTACAGTGGCCAGTTGTGATTAGCCACTTACTTTACTCTTCATACCCCTAGCATTACCTGTCCTGACTACACCATTATTTAAATCCACAAACAACACATAACACATCACATGCGCACATAATACCAGTTAACTTTACGAAAATACCTGATGGCACGCAGCTACTCAGATTGGCATCCCATTCCCTTTCCGTCCCATTTCAGTTTAAGTTAAGGTTTATTTTGAAAATTTACCCATTTCACTTAAACTTTGGCTCGGATACCAACTTGTAAGGCCCTGTTCCCGGGATCCTTACAGCTGGATCCTCATCGCACATAAAACATATAATTACATTGTATTTCATAAAGCATCGCAGCGGAAACATTTAAAAATGACATTTCATTTCAATATTGCAAAATAATACATCGTTAATCAGTTACAAAATACATTGTTGCATTACATCACAAAAGCGTTATATAAATGGATGCCATCCCAAAAGAGCTGAGTAGCCACCTCGTGCGATCCTCAGCAATCATTACCTGCCAACTGGAAACACATCAAAGTCAGCGTTGCTGAGTGAGTTCTAGTTTTATAAAATAAAACATACTTTTATTTCGTTAAAACCTTTCTTCTTTTTCATGCGATCATACATCATACGTACACATAGATAATAATTATTATCTTCATCGTTCATTAACTTCCGTTCATTCATTTGTTCCTTCTTTCATTCGTTCGTACATCACTACATCTTTTCCTTTCGTCATCACCATGAACTTTACCCTTCATTCTCGTGGTACTGGACCTAAGCCTATAAAAGACCTTCATTGGTGGTGCTCGGCACCAAATGGTCATAGTACCTAAGGTAAAGTTCAGGTATACCATTGTCATATGCTATGCCATTCGTTCTCGTGGTACTGGACCTAAGCCTATAAAAGACCTTCATCGGTGGTGCTCGGCACCAAATGGTCATAGTACCTAAGGCACGCAACAATTGTTCATACATATGGTCAATCACAAAGAAAGACCCCGATGTGCATCCTCCCGGGGTAGCGAACCCGCACACCGTTGGGCTAACACCTTAATGGCATGTCCTGACATCCAGTGCTTGCAAGACTTTCATCACTTTCATCGTTCATTAATGCATGCATTCTTACTTCATGCTCCTCTTTCATTATCTTTCACTTTACGTTACATAATACTTCATTCATTCATTCACATTCAACGTAAAGCCATAGGAAAGATAAACATACATCATAATAATGAACATAACATACACAGTCGTCATCATCATACATGGCAACATCATACATACATAACATGCATAATCATGCAACATCATCATCATCATGCTCAACATGCTCTCTAAGGCCTCAAAAGTCATCTTACATGAACTTATGGGAACCTTACGTCCAAACTTACATCTGCACTTTCCCCCGAAAGTGAGAAGTTAAACGACACTCCTCTTCGGGTGCAACAACCCTATTCGGGCGTATGGACACCCTTCAGTCACATGGCCTCCATGCGACTGAACATCATGCGAATGAACCAATGCGGATGAACACTCATGCGAATGAACACCCAATCGTACGAATGGACTTAATGCGGATGGACCTCATGGGAATGGAACTAATGCGGATGAGCACTTATGCGACCAGACCCTCAATCGCATGACTCCCCATGCTACTGGCCCCAATCGTGCGAATAAACTCTCAGTGAATGGACCCTAATCGCACCTCATTCAGCCGTATGGCCTTCATTCGATCGCCTAGCCCTAGCTGATGCAGGATGTAGTTCATCCCGAACCCAATCTGCCATTTTCGACCTCCAGCTCATCAAAACTCATTCTAAGCCCAAATCAACCATTCTAAACCTTAGGGATGCATACCACAACACTATTCAAGCACACACAAGATCACAAGAAAGGCTCAAACGAATCATACACACACATACACATACGCATACGGGTCACATACATACGCATACGGGTCACACACATACACACTCAAAAACCCGATTTCAGATGTGTTCCAGCCCCAAAATCATTCAAAAATATGTAAAAGAGGGGTCCTAGAACTCACACAAACGACCACAACGAGGAGAGCTTCGATTTGACCCACTTCTCAACGATTTTGGCTCACTCAAACCAACTAGAACCAACTTTTCCTCCCTTTTTCTCTTCTTTCTCTCTTCTCCTTTTTCTTTGGCTGAAAATGTGGTGTAGGGAGAGGGTGATGGCTGCCCTCTCCCTTTATATACCCCCACTTACCCAACTTTCTCTCGTTAGCGAGTTTGGTCCCTCAACTTTGGAATTTATTTCTTTTCTTCTTTCGTTGGCTTCAAAATAAATAAATAACCAAATGTTACAGAAACCCACCAAAAACATACCCGAACACATACAAACATACATAAGCACACACCCGAGGATAAAACCAGTTAAGAACACTCAAAGACCATGAATTCTTACCTTGAATTCAACTTCCTACTCTTGTTCTACAAAATATCCAAAGTTTTTGACTTCTCTTTCTCTTTTTCTCAAAATCCAGAAAGAATGGGTGTGCAGGATGTGATGGGCGGCCATCACCTTTTACTCACCAACTTTTCCAAGCTTTTTCCTTTTTACACTTTTTACCCTTCAACTTAGGTAAAATATATTTTCTTTCTTATTCTTCATTTTATTCTTCTTTCTTTATCTTTTTTAAGTAACAGGGTGTTACAAGTCCACCCCCCTTATATAGTTTCGTCCACGAAACCTGTTATTCCTTAAACAATCGTGGGTAATGCTGTCTCATTTATTCTTCAATCTCCCACATAGACTCAGATCCCTTCCTGTGCTTCCACTGTACACGCACAAGAGGAACCACTTTATTCCTTAACCTCTTCTCTTTACGATCAATGATCGCCACTAGTTGTTCCACATAATTGAGCTGTTCATCTACCTCGATATCCTCTAGTGGTATGACCATATCTTTGATTGCTAAACAATTCCTCAGATGAGATACATGGAATTTCGGGTGAATTCCACTTACCTCATCTGGTAACTCCAATCTATAGGCCACCTCTCCTACTCGAGCAATAATTCGGAAAGGCCCTATGTACCTTGGGCTCAACTTGCCCTGCTTTTTGAACCGGATGATACCTTTCCAAGGTGAGACTTTCAACATAACTCTATCACCCATTTGGAACTCAATCGGTCTGTGTCATTTATCAGCATACGACTTTTGTCCATCTTTGGCAGCCTTCATGAAGGCTTTGATCTTTTCAAGCTTTTCAGTCATAGCATCGATCACCTCGACGCTCCCTAACTCTTTCTGACCAACATCACCCCAACACACGGGTGTTTGGCATCTCCTACCATATAGCATCTCATTAGGGGGCATACCAATGCTGGCATGATAACTGTTGTTATATGAGAACTCAGCTGACGGTAAGTGGTCATCCCAACTTCCTCCAAAATCGATGACACACACTTGAAGCATATCCTCTGGCGTCTGAATGGTCCTTTCCAACTGATCATCTGTCTGGGGATGATAAGTTGTGCTAATGTGTAACCTCGTCCCCATAGCATCATGGAATTTCTTCCTAAATTTAGATGTAAACCGGGTGTCACGATCAGACACAATAGACACCGGTGCACCATGACGAGTTACGATCTCCTTAATGAATAGATCCACTAACCTCTCCGATGAATATGTCTCGTGGATCGGTAGGAAGTGAGCACTCTTCGTCAACGGTCCACTATCACCCATATGGCATCATACCCTCGCCTGAGGTCATGATCAACTGGTAAGCCTTCACCCGGATCGGCTCGGGTCTCTTTTTTCGACTAAGGGCATTAACTACCATGTTGGCTTTGCCCATATGGTAATGGATTTCGTAATCATAGTCCTTTATGAGCTCCAATCATCTCTTTTGCCTCATGTTCAAGTCCTTCTGCTCAAAGAAATACTTCAAGCTCTTTTGGTCAATGAATATGGTGCACTTCGTCCCATACAGGTAGTGCCTCCATATCTTTAACGCGAAGACCACGGCTTTTAGCTCCAAGTCATGAGTAGGATAGTTAACCTCGTGAATTTTCAACTGTCGGAATGCATAGGCTATAACCTTTCCTCTCTGTATCAACACACATCCCAATCCCGTGTAAGAAGCATCCGAATAAATCACCAAATCCTCGCTTCCATCGGGTAATGACAAAACTAGAGCTTGAGTCAACCTTGCCTTTAACTCCTTGAATTCCTTCTCTTGAGCTTGACCCCATACAGACTTTACATCCTTACGGGTCAACTTAGTCAATGGAGAAGCTATCTTAGAGAAGACTTGGATCAATCTTCTGTAATAGCCCGCCAAACCCAAGAAACTATGAATCTCGAATGGCGTCTTTGGAGACTTCCATTGCATCACTGCCTCCACCTTTGCCAAGTCCACCATAATCCTCTCAGGATTCACCACATGACACAAAAACTGAACCTCCCGCAACCAAATGCACACTTGGAGAATTTAGCATACAACTTATCCCTTCTCAACATCTCCAACACCTCATGAATGTGACCGGCATGTTCATTCTCGCTCTTTGAATAAATTAGGATATCATGGATAAACACAATCACTAATTTATCCAACTTTGGCCGACACACTCGATTCATCAAGTCCATAAAAACAGCTTACGCGTTGGTCAAGCCAAATGACATAACCAAAAACTCGTAGTGACCATAATGCGTGCGAAAAGCTGTTTTAGGAATGTCTTGCTCCTTAACCTTCAGCTGATGGTAACCTGATCGAAGGTCTATCCTCGAGAACTAACTAGCACCTTGGAGCTTGTTAAACAAATCGTCAATCCTTAGTAACGGGTACCGATTCTTCACCGTCAACTTGTTCAGCTCACGGTAGTCTATACACATCCTCATACTACCATCCTTCTTCTTCACGAATAAGACCGGAGCACCCCAAGGAGAGATACTCGGTCTAATGAAACCCTTATCAAGAAACTCTTGAAGTTGCCCCATCAATTCCTTCATCTCAGTCGGAGCCAACCGATACAGTGCCTTAGTAACAGGTTGGGCACCCAGTATCAAGTCAATCTAGAACTCGATCTCGCAGTATGGTGGCACTCTTGGTAAATCTTTGGGAAATACATCTGGAAAGTCACACACCACCGGTACGTCGGTCAGTTGTGGTGTTGGCATATCCACATCCTTCACGTAGGCCAAGTAGGCACTACATCCACGCCTCATGCACTTTCCCGCCACCGCCATCGAAATCACTTTCGGGATCGTCGTGACCCGATCCCCATAAACCGTCACCATATTCCCGTCAGGCGCTGTTAAACGTATCATCTTCTTGCGACACACAATGTTCGCCTCGTAGTCCACTAACCAATCCATTCCTAGGACTACGTCGAACCCGCCTAAGGTCATCACAAATGGTCTAACAGGAAACTTTTGACCTTCTAGTTCTACGTCACAACCTTCTACCATCTCTGAAATCCTGGTAGACTTACCTATGGCAGTTTCTACATCAAAGGGCGTATCTATATTCTTACTACTAACAGGCAATTTAGCACAGAAAGCAGCAGAAATAAAACTTTTACTAGCACCAGAATCGAATAACACAGAGGCTAAAGTTTGGTTTACTAGAAATGTACCTGACACAACATCGGGGTCCATCCTAGCCTCCTCCTACGTCATCATGAACGCTCTGGCACTCGCCATCTGCCCTTCTCCTCCAGCCTTCTTCATCCTCGAACCTTCAGCCCTTGGCTTTTTACAGTCCCTGCTCATATGGCCAGTCTCCCCACAGTTGTAACACCATACAACCCCGCAATCTCTAGCCATATGACCCGGCTTCCCACACTTAAAGCAAATGTTTGATCCCCACTCGCATTCTCCCGAATGCTCCTTCCCGCACTTACCACATCTCTTCGACCCCGCACCAGGTGTGACCACACGGCGGTCATCCACCCGTGCCTTCTTGTTACTCGTCGGGGTACCACCCCATCCAAACCGTTTCCCATTCCAGTTCCGGTCTCCACCACTCTTCTTACTGCCTTCAGCCACCATCATAGTTCTTTCATCGTACAACCTCCCCGCCAAGTCAACTGTCGACCTAAACGTGCTTGGTCGGCGGCAATCATGTGCCTACGGACATCCGCCAGCAAGCCCTAAATGTACCTCTTAATCTTTCGTGATAGAGGTGTTACTTGATCAGGCACCAGTCGTGCCATCTCATTAAACTTCGTGGTGTATTGCTGATGAGTCATTGTTCCCGCATCCAACTGTGGGAACTCCCTTTCCACCTTATCCATTTCCCTATGAGGACAGAACTCCTCGATCACTAACTTCTTCAGCTCTGCCCACTTCATCCTCCCAATAGCCCTGCTACCCTCAGCTTGGACAATATTGTCCCACCAACACAGAGCCGAGTCCACAAACGAGTGGGCGGCGAACTTCACCTTCTGATCCTCCCGACACTCGCTGATATCAAGAATGGCTTCCATCTCTCTCACCCACTGGCGAGCAGCAACAGTGCCATTTCCATCAAACATTGGGGGTTTGCATCTCATAAATGCCCCATAGTTACAGCCTCATGCCGTCTCCTACACAGGCTCTTCTTCTTCCTCTCCTCTTCCTCTTCTTCATCATCGGAGAGAACCGTTTCAGGCTCTGGTCACTCTCATTCTCCCGAGGACCTATTTCTCTCCTTTCTCTCTCCTTCTCGTACAGCCTTAATCACTTCAGTCACTACAGACAGTAAGATCGCCTGCATGACTTGATGCACTTCTTCAACAACAGCCTCCTTCCTTGAAGCTCTTAAGTTAGCACTCTCATCTCCATCCTCCGGATGAGGGGTCTCGGGTTCTACATGAACCACCTTTTCAACTCTAGGCCTTCCTCTTTTGGGCCGCATTTTAGCACCATGCACACCACGACCTCCACCCCTCGAAGCTTTCGATGATCTACCACTGGCCATCCTCACACACACTATAAGATTTAAACACCAACACGGTCATTCAATGGAACAACTTAGTTTATGTCCAGTATATAAGTCCCTAATTATAGTGGCAAGTTTTGATTAGCCATTTACTTTACTCTTCATACCCCAAGCATTACCTCTCCTGACTACATCAGTATCTAAATCTTCAAACAACACATAAACCACATAACATGCGCACATAATGCCGGATAACATTAAGAAAATACCTGATGGCACGCAGCTACTCGGACTGGCATCCCTTCCCTTTCCGTCCCATTCTAAGTTTAAGTTAAGGTTTATTTTGAAAATTTACCCATTTCGCTTAAACTTAGGCTCTGATAGCAACTTGTAAGGCCCCGTTCCCGGGACGTTCACAGCTGGTCAATCATCGCACATAAAACATATATTTTCATTAACTTAAAGAAATCATTACAGCGGAAACATTTAAACATCCATTTCATTATAATCACTTTTGCAAAATAATACATTGTTGACTGGTTATAAAACATCATTATTTGCATTACATCACAAAAACATCATATTTCTATCAAATGGATGCCATCCAAAAATGCCAAGTAGCTGCCCCATTCCATCCTCAATAATGCTCACCTACCAACTGGAAAATGCATAAAAAAGTCAGCGTTGCTGAGTGAGTTCTAGTTTTATAAAGAAATTGCATTACCTTCCATTCATTAAAACATTTTCATTACTATCACACGTGATCACACATCGTACATACATCAAGGTAATCATTATTATCTTCATCATCGTATTAGTACATTTCGTACATCTCGCACATATCGCACATATCTGTTGGATTTTATGCCCAAGACACATAGAACATTGATGTGGTTAGTACGTTATGATCCAAGTCGGGTCATACCCAATAACAAGTTTAGCAAACACCAATAAATATTTAATTGATGATATGATCATGCAATTAAATAATTACATCAATTTAGAAATTGAGTTTTCTAAATAAATTGTATGAGAGATAGAACAACTTATAAAGATATTTTGTTCAAGGACATTATTTGTAATGTTATTTAAGTTGGTTAAATAACATCAAATAATAATAGTGTGTGTAAGTTATATAATTAAAAGGTTAATTACACAACTCATAATATAACTAGTTAACAATTAAATGGGTGTATTAAAATGGGGGGAAACCCATTTTAAACCATACATTTCGGCCGCCTCTTTAAGGGCATTTTTGGTCTTTTGTTGCTTGAAAAATATACACCACATTCACTAGTTACACACTCCAACTTTCTACTCTCTCTCATACATTCAAGAACCATTATCTTCTCTCATCTTTGAAGATAAACAAGGCTGATTAAAGGGGTTTTCTGCAACCACATTCTTGCACGTTTTGGTGTTAAAATCCTAGCAACAAGGTGTTTTGCTTGATGCTTGTGGGTATGCAAGCTTGAGGACATCTTCTTTGGTGTTTTGGTCCTTCAAGAACCTCATCCTCCTCTTCAAATCTCACGTTTTTGGCAGCCTTTGGAAGGTAGTTCCATGGTTTCATTTTTGTTGTTATATTTTGCTTGAATGCTAGTTCTTTCACATATAAATGATCCTTATGTTCTTGGGTTTGTTGTTGACAAATAATATGCTTAAATTTCATATTATAAAACATATTATTTAGCTTTGTTTCCACTGCGTTTTCTTGTTTAAATGGTTAAACAACTATGTTAATAGTCCAACAAACCCAACATTGGCATCTAGAGCTGGATATGTGGATGACTAGCTTCTATTGTCCTTGTAAAATTGGTTATATGGGGTTTTAACAACCTAATAGGGGCTGTTTTGTGATGATATAATGAATCCTCAATCTTTCAAGGTTATATCTTACATGCTTGTGATTAAACCTTGAAAGAAAGATGTCAAATGGTTGATTATTGTGTTTGGACAAAAACCCTAGATTTTGGGTTTATGTTGGCCGAAAATTTAGGGTTAAATGAGGATTTATTTTGGTTCTTGTATGTTGTATATGATGTTTCTTATTGGTGCATAACCTAGCCTTGACCTTGTGTTGATTTGGTTTTGGATGAATGATTCGTTTTGGTTGATTTCATTCTTTATGGGTTGTAATATTTATTCTTTTGTGCTAGTATTTGGATGTAATTTATTTATTCATTCAATAGTGATGTAATAGCTAGATTAAGTGTGTTTTCTTTTATTAGAAAATTTGTATTAGGATATAAATTTTGTAAAAGAAGATGCACAAGTTGGAAGCACAAAGGGGAGGAACAAAGAGGACTTGAAGCATTTGGATGCAATTTCAAGTGGAGGTCTATGGAGATCTCATCTTTTGTGTTATGTTCAACCCTTAGGAAAGACCAAATGACAACACTTGTGATGGCAAACAAGTGTTGTCAACTTAGTGGTTATGGTTATGCACTTGTGATTGTTTGATTATGCTTGTTTGGTTGTTTGTTATATGATGGTTTTTTGATATTTGGATGTGTATAACAAACTAATTAACAAACAAAACAAGCTAAAAATTTATGGTTCCTAATCATTAAGTGACTAATAAAAGGTTTTTAAAAGGATTAATGATTTTAATAAAAGGGGTTTTACCAAAAAGAGAACCATAGGATGTCATGTATTTGAAAGCATGCAAATACAAGGTACATAGAGTTTTCATAACTAGAATTAATGAAAACTAAAATCCCTTTGGAAACAAGTTAAACACCATCCTTTTACACGACACTTGAATCACTTAAAACTATTTATGGGATAAAGGTCACCTAACCACTTCTAGGGAACTTGTGTGTTTGAAGTGGGCTTAACATATTTGTGGGATAAAGGTCACCTAACCACTTGTATGTGCAAACTCACACGTGTGTGTAAGTAGGACGACTTGAATTGGAAACCATATGCATAGGGTCACCGGAGCATGGTGTACAATGGTGTTGATGGGATTTTACATGCTGACTAAACATAAGATGTTTAACCGATCCCATAAAGCTAGAAATTGCAATAGGTTGCAATTGTCAAATGTTGACTACGTTGTTAATTTAAATAATGGGATAAAGGTCACCTAACCATCATTTAAATGTAACGTTGGATTCTAGATTTTAATTATTAATTGTCTATGAGACATGAAAAGGGTATTAATGATTAAAATGTAATTTTTTAAGAAATACTAATATGAACTTTGTAAATTTTGTAGAAATGGCCACAAACAACAATGCTACCACCCCGACCGTCCATACACTATCACTGGCCATGGATTTGATCCTTAATGGCCTAACCAAAAGGTTTGAGATGTTCATAATGAATTAGAATATGAACGGGTGGGACAAGAGCATTAGTGAGCTTCACGCAATGCTCAAAACAGTCGAGGCAGGGATGGGTAGAAAGGTTCTACCTATTCTCTCGATCAATGAGGGTGGCAATAAGAAAAGGCCATTCCCCGATCCCAAGGCAAATGTTTCCAAAGGAAAGGGGTACATCAAAGGCAAAGGGAAAGGGAAGGCTAAAGCGGAACCTCCAAAGCCTAAGCTTAAGAAGCCTAAGGTAACGAAGAACAATCCATGCTTTAAGTGTGGTGAAATAGGACATTGGAAAAGGAATTGTCTAACCTATCTCAAAGAGTTGAGAAACAAGAGGGATGTTGGGCAAACCTCAGGTACAACTTTCATGATTCACATTGGTTTAAATGTTATTTCTTCAAACACATGGGTATTGGATACCAGATGTGGAACTCATATTTGCAATTTGTTGCAGGGGTTCAAAACATATAAGCACTTCAAGAAGGGAGACACAAGTCTCTACATGGGCAACGGAGCAAAAGTTGATCTCGAAGCCCAAGGAGACTGTATTTCGAAACTTTCAAATGGTTTGGAAGTTGTTCTTAAGAACATTTTGTATAGTTTGATTAGGAACATAATTTATGTTTCCATATTAAAACAATGTGGTTATGATTTAAAGTTTGTAAACAATGGTATTTATGTTTGTATGGATGATGTATTTTATTTCAAGGCTATGCCTTTTAATGGTATCTATGAATTGGTTCATGATGATTCATCCTATAATAACTCATTATACCAATCAAGCACCAAGAAACTTAAAATAGGTTTAAGTGATTCATATCTTTGGCATTGTTGTCTTGGTCACATAAGCAAGAATCGGATTCAAACACTTCAAAAGAATGGTCTTTTAACAACCAATGAAAGTGATTCATTTGATAAGTGTGAATCTTGTTTACAAGGTAAGATGACCAAGTCGCCCTTTAGTGGTACTAACGAGAGGGCAAAAGACTTATTGGGAATCATACATTCGGATGTATGTGGTCCTTTTAAGACAATGACTAGAAATGGTGAAAGATACTTCATTACCTTTACCGACGATTATAGTCGCTATGGTTATGTGTACTTGATGGCACATAAACATGAAGCTTTTGAAATGTTCAAAATCTTCAAGAATGAAGTAGAAAATAAACTTAATAAAACTATCAAAGTTCTTCATTTAGATAGAGGAGGTGAATACCTAAGTAAGGCTTTTCAGGATCATCTAAGAAGTTGTGGGATCGTCTCACAACTTACTCCACCTGGAACACCACAACATAATGGTGTGTTCGAAATGAGAAACCAAACCCTATTGGATATGGTTCGATCTATGATGGCTATAAGCTCACTACCTCTATCATTTTGGGGATTCGCATTGCTCTCCGCGGCTCGTATTTTGAATATGGCCCTGACCAAGAAAGTGGATACGACACCTTTTGAAAAATAGAATGGAAGAGTTCCATCGCTATCATATTTAAAAGTATGGGGTTGTGAAGCTTATGTCAAGCTAAACACCCAAAACAAGTTGGAAAGTCGATCCACTAAGTGTATATTTGTTGGATATCCCAAAGACTGTATATGATACTACTTCTTTGATCCAACAGAGCAAAAAGTATTTATTGCTCGAAAGGCAGAGTTCTTGGAAGCTAAGTTTCTTATGGAAGGAATAACATATAGAACAGTGGAATTTGATGAGGATCAAGATCCACAAACTGATACACATTTGGTTGACACTAGCAATCAACAAGAGGTTGTTGATGATGATCAAGAGGTTGATCAATACACACAAAACATTTGTAGATCTGGTAGGGTTAGCATTGCACCTGAAAGATATGGATAATGCTATGTGGTTGACTTTGATGAGCCAACTACATACCATGATGCAATGTCCAATTCAGATTGTGATAAATGGCTGGAAGCCATGAACATAGAGATGCAATCCATGTATGAAAACCAAGTTTGGGAATTGGTTGACCCTTCACTTAACTCCAAACCGGTTGGATGGAAGTGGGTTTTCAAGAAGAAAACAGATATGCATGGAAACTTGGATACTTACAAAGCAAGACTTGTAGCAAAAGGTTTCACTCAAACTCAAGGGGTTGATTATGATGAAACCTTCTCGCTTATGGCAATGCTAAAGTCAATTAGGATATTAGTTGCGATAGCTGCATATTATGACTATGAGATTTGGAAAATGGATGTCAAAACCGCTTTTCTTAATGGACATCTTGAAGAGACTGTCCATATGGTTCATCCTGATGGTTTTGTCGATCCACAACATCCTAATAAAGTATGCAAGTTAAAGAGATCAATCTATGGATTGAAACAAACATCGAGAAGTTGGAATCAACGTTTTGATGAAGAGATCAAGAAATTTGGTTTCATCAAGAACGCTGATGAGGCTTGTGTATATAAGAAGGCTAGTGGGAGCATAGTTATATTCTTAGTATTGTATGTTGATGACATACTACTTTTTGAAAATGATATTCCAACCATGGAAGGTGTTAAAGCTTGGCTTGGAAGTTGTTTTATCATAAAGGATCTTGGTGAAGCCACCTATATTTTGGAATAAAGATCTATAGAGACAGATCGAGGCGGTTGATAGGTCTAAACCAAAGTGCATATATTGATAAAGTCTTGAAAAGGTTCAAGATAGAAAACTCTAAGAATGGTATGGTACCTATTCAAAGAGGGACAATATTGAGTACATCTCAATGTCCAAGCTCAAAGGATGAGCAAGATCGAATAAAGGACATCCCATATGCCTCTGCTATAGGATCCATCATGTATGCGATGATATGCACTAGACCAGATGTGTCATGAGCATTAAGCATGATAAGCAGATATCAGCAGAACCCAGGTATTAGCCATTGGATGGTTGTTAAAAGTATATTGAAATACCTTAGGAGGACTAAGGATATGTTTCTAATATACGGGTCTGGTGAAGAGGAACTCGTTGTAAGGGTTACACAGATGCGAGTTTCCAAACTGATCGAGATGATTCTCGATCATAATCAGGGTATGTCTTCATTATGAATGGAGGAGCGGTGTCCTGGAAGAGTTCAAAACAAGACGTGGTAGCATTGTCCACTATAGAAACCGAATACATAACCACCTCATTAGTAGCTCAGGAAGCTGCATGGATAAAGAAATTTATCGCCGATCTAGGGGTGGTCCCTACCATTCAAGACCCCCTAGAAATCTTTTGTGATAACAAGGGTGCGATTGCACAAATCAAGGAACCCCGTGCACATCAAAAGACTAGACACATTGAGTGGAGATTCGACTACATAAGGGATGAAGTTGAAAAAGGAAAGATATGTATTTGTAAAGGTCACATCGATCAAAACATTATGGATCCACTCATGAAGCTCCTTGAAAGGGCAAAGCATGAAAGTCATACTTGTGCCTTAGGACTTAGATATCTAGTGATTAGAGCTGATCTGTTTAGTATTTAAAAGTTTGGAACAATGTAATATTCAACTCTTTTATATATATGCAGTATTCTGAGTTATGTTCCTTTTAGCATGTATACATCCATGAATATGTTTATTATTCTAAATGTCCGTAGCGGTCATGTTTGTGGGAACAAATATGAACATAAGACTATTATGAACATGGATTGGTGGATATTCATAAGGCATGAATATAGAGCAATTGATTGCTGCCAAAGTTCATAGATATTTGTGGGATACGAATATTGGACTGACCCGCGTCTCAAATTTAACTACATGGAATCTTCTTGATTGATCCTAAGTAAATTTGAGTAAATCGAATATCATTTGGTATCCTCCGACCTAAGATACATATTGGGTTTTGATATTCACCAAGTGTTATACCTTGAGCTAGTTCTTCACTGCTCTCAAATAATGGACAGTACATAAGGCTATGTTCAGGTGTGACATAAGGTGATTGTGAGAAACACATGTAGTCAAGATGGAATTTGTTCCTCTTATTCGCTGAGAGCAAGATGTCTAAGGCCTGATTAAGTTAAATCAACAAGGAATGATCATTTTGTGTCCTTGGATTTAACATGACATCTGTAACAAAATGATAAATGATTAATTCACCTAAATCATTTCAAGTTGGATACTTGAAGGGGATGATGTTACTGAATGGCTTTTAGTCATGCGTATTAAGGGTAGTAAACCGTTTTTAGGCGGTACTTACTGCTTACGTCAATCTTCTAAGAATCTTGTGCAAGTGGGAGATTGTTGGATTTTATGCCCAGGACACATAGAACATTGATGTGGTTAGTACGTTATGATCCAAGTCGGGTCATACTCAATAACAAGTTTAGCAAACACCAATAAATATTTAATTGATGATATGATCATGCAATTAAATAATTACATCAATTTAGAAATTGAGTTTTCTAAATAAATTGTATGTGAGATAGAATAACTTATAAGGATATTTTGTTCATGGACATTATTTGTAATGTTATTTAAGTTGGTTAAATAACATCAATAATAATAGTGTGTCTAATTATATAATTAAAAGGTGAATTACGTAACTCATAATATAACTAGTTAACAACTAAATGGGTGTATTAAAATGGGGGGAAGCCTATTTTAAACCATACATTTCGGCCGCCCCTTTAAGGGCATTTTTGGTCTTTTGTTGCTTGAAAAATATACACCACATTCACTAGTTACACACTCCAACTTTCTACTCTCTCTCATACATGCAAGAACCATTATCTTCTCTCATCTTTGAAGATAAACAAGGCTGATTAAAGAGGTTTTCTGCAGCCACATTCTTGCACGTTTTGGTGTTAAAATCCTAGTAACAAGGTGTTTTGCTTGATGCTTGTGGGTATGCAAGCTTGAGGACATCTTCTTTGG
The DNA here is from genome assembly GCA_025506515.1 of Flaveria trinervia. Classification (NCBI taxonomy): domain Eukaryota; kingdom Viridiplantae; phylum Streptophyta; class Magnoliopsida; order Asterales; family Asteraceae; genus Flaveria; species Flaveria trinervia. The sequence goes on from CM046441.1 coordinate 52,922,180, forward strand.
TGTTTTGGTCCTTCAAGAACCTCATCCTTCAAGAACCTCATCCTCCTCTTCAAATCTCACATTTTTGGCAGCCTTTGGAAGGTAGTTCCATGGTTTCATTTTGGTTGTTATATTTTGCTTGAATGCTAGTTCTTTCACATATAAATGATCCTCATGTTCTTGGGTTTGTTGTTGAAAAATAATATGCTTAAATTTCAGATTATAAAACATATTATTTAGCTTTGTTTCCGCTGCGTTTTCTTGTTTAAATGGTTAAACAACTATGTTAATTGTCCAACAAACCCAACAATATCACACATATCGCACATATCACACATATGGAGTGTGTTGATACATGTATGTCCCTAGATCATGATATGAATGTAATAGATCTTGTTTGTCTGATTCTGATGTAATGTTTGGAATGATTAATGAAATGATATTAGTTGATTGTCATTTATAATGTTTAATATTTCATTAATGAGTCGATGTTGAATTGGTTAATTAGGTTTGTGGTTGTTCGAATTGTTACATATAATGTTATATTAATTAATACATTCAAACTTAACAAAATGAAGTTTTCATGTGAATGGCCCATGCGAATGGCCCATGCTAATGGACCATACGCATGAATAACTTCATACGAATGACTCAGTCGCACGACTGAACCAGGAGACTGGATCAGTCGTATGATTGTAACATAAGATTGGCTTAGTCGCACGACTGAACACTCAGTCGTGCGGATGAATCAACCGCATGGTTTAATCGCATGACTGAACCATACTAATGGTTCAGTCACACGAATGAACAATACTAACCTATAAATACAACCCAATTCGTGGAAAAATTGGAGCATTCATTCTATTTCGACTCCAGATGTACCCTAGCCGTCCAGAAGCCTCCAAGTTGATACTCCAAGTTCATAGAACGCCGTAGATCTACTCCTAATCGATTCTTAACGTTTGATTCAGTACTTTATTGATTCTACGTTCGTTCTCACTTATTGGATCGCCAATCAAATAGGATTCTGCACTATTTGGTTTGGTTTACACGTTAATCATTCGGTATTTCGTTCAAATCCCCGGTCCCAACAAGTGGTATCAGAGCTCTGGCTCTTGATTACGTGTGATTCAATCAAGATTGATAAAAAGTTTGTGTTTTTACACTAAAAAACGCAATCTTTTGTGTCAAAAGTTGTCTTGGACGTTCCCTGCTCATCAAGTTTCGGTTTCTACGGCCTTAGGCGATTAGGGTTTGCGAAATTTCGAATTTTTACGGCTAAAACACGTTTAACCTAGAAATTTTCACAAAATAGTAGCTTCAGTCGCACGAGTGAGCCATTCGCACGACTGGACTTCATTCGCATACACCAGATGCACGATTGGACTGAGTCGCATCTCCATTCGTACGACTGAACCATCCGTTCGCGTTGTTCATACGCATCAGCTTCATTCGCACGACTGAACCAATCGCTTAGTTCAGCCGCACGATTGGACCAATCACATAGTTCATTCGCACGGATAGCCCATTCACAACACCCAGTCGCACCAGTTTGACAGTTTGTTTAGTACACTTAAAAGTTAATCGAGGTGGAAGATCAGATGTCAGCGTTTACTGTCGGCAAGGACTCAAGGATCCAGAACCTACTATTGCTTGAGAGTGAGGTGGGGAATCATAATAAACCACCAAAACTCTTAACGTTAGATGAGTTTCCCCACTGGAAACAACGTATTGAGATCTACCTCAATGGAGTTGATCCAAATTTGTGGGAAGCTATCAAGATTGGGTATAGTATGCCGGTGGGAGCAGATGGGGTGAAACTTACTCTAGGAGGAATGACTGATGCACAGAAAGTTAAATATAATGCTGAAAAAAGAGTATATGCATTGCTAACACAGTCTATCCCTAAGGATATTTTCACCAATTCTCAGAGAATAAACAAGCCAAGAAGTTATGGGATGAGCTGGAGAAAAGATATGACGGGAATACTTCGTTGAAGGCAATTAAAGCTAAGGAACTGAAGAAAGAATTTGACAACTTTTCATCGATGGGAAAAGAGAGTCTAGACGATGTCATTGATAGATTCTACCATTTGATGAGCGAGTTGCACACACATGGTGTCACAACTACCATGGAAGATAAAGTGTCAAATTTCGCAGACGGATTGCTGGAAAAGTGGGCTTCATTTGTGTCAAATCTGAGACAGAATGAGATGCTGGCAAAGTTGGATATCAATGACTTCATTCTAAAGCTGCGAGAAGAAGCACTTAGGATGAAGTACAGAGCTCAGAAGTCTTCGCACACTCAGAATCCAGCTTTGTACAATGCCACGCCTCAAGCTAAGACGTCTGGAGCACCTCTTCAGACTGCATTTGTGTCTAGCTCATCAGGTCCTTCACAAGCTTCTCCTTCAGGTTCAGAAACATCAGGGTCTTCTTGTACCCATTACATTGGAATTGAAGCGAATGCTACTAGACTGAAGACCGAGAACCTCGGTAATGTGACTGTGGAAGTAGCTCGAGAGCACATGGATCTTTTGGCAGCAGTGGTTCATTCTTATGATGGACTTGTTGCTAGGAAGATTGGAAACTTCCATCTGGCAGATGAGGACTACGAGCAGGTGGATGAAATGGAGATGGAGAGAATGGACATTATGTGGGCCTTAGCTAGTGTTGTCCGGAGGGCGAAGAAGTTTGTGAAAAAGACCAGACAGAACTTGGTTGCTACTAAGGATACCACATTTGGCTTTGACAAGAGTAAAGTGACCTGCTTTAACTGTGGAGAAAAGGGGCACTTCAAGAGAGAATGTGTGAAGCCAAAGAAGACTAGGAACGGGAACCCATTCTCGTCCTTCACTTGTCAAGACAAGCAAGCTAGCAGATCTACTTCATCAAGAAAGGATCCAAAAGCCTTGACTGCTCATGATGATGAAGGACAGGACTGGAGCTTTCGGTTTGTCTCTCCAGGGGAATCTAATATTGCCAGTGTAGAAGATTTATATGATGATTCCGCGAGTGAGGGAGATATTGTAGTTGAGATAGCGATGTCAAATATTGAAGAGACAACTGCAACTGAGGTCAGCTACAAGCCTGAAGAAGGGATTTCAATAGCAAAGACATAATCACCAGAACCAGAGACATCTGATGCTGCGTTGATGGCTAACTCTTCTGAACCTCCTCAGGTAAGTACCACTGACCAACTGTTTAAAAATCATGCTTGTTCTGATTGTGATACTTTTAGAGATAGCATAGATGAGAAATTTGCTAGGTTATTAGATCATAATGATAAATTAGTAAAGGATTTGCAACTGTGCACTGAGGCTAATAGAGTTTTAAAACAAAATGAGCATAGTTACAAAGAAAAGATAGACCTTTTGACCAACAGCTTAGGGAAACTGAAGTAGTTGCTTTTAACCAAGCTAATGACATTAGGTACTATCTTAACTCCCTAGAAGACACTAAGAAGCAAAAGGCAGTCTTAGAAGTAGAAGTAAACTCATTAAAGCAAAAACTACATAGTTGGACAAGTTCATCACACATTGTCCAACACTTAGTGAGAGAAAGAAACAATGGGGAGGGTTTGGGTTATAAAGTGGTTCCACCACCGCCTGAGACCTTGATGAACACTAAGAGTAGACCAATAAATAACAACCCCATCAAGGATCATGTTGTGTCTACTCCTCTTGTTAGTGATCCAGATTCCGCATATTCATCAATTGAATCTGGAACAAAACAAAAGGAGGCCACTTCCAAGGCAAAGGGTAAAATGCCTTGTGTTAATCTGGAAAAAAAATTTGAAAAGGTTAATATAAAGTCCGAGTCAAACAAAGTCAAATCTGAATCTAAAAGGACGGCTAATGTTAATCTTTCACAAGCTTCATGTCAAAAACCAGTTAACCAAAAGGAAAAAGATGTTAAAAATGTTAAAACAAATGATTTTGGTAAACAGAAGAAAAATCAAAAGAAACAAAGTCAAAACCCAAACTAAGTGATGTTACTAGGGGGTCACACACATCTCCACAAAGAAAGTTTAATCATAAAGTTGATAGCAGGTCGTGCTACAACTATGGAGAGTGTGGACACATTGCTTCCTTTTGTCCTTACTATCAGACACCTAGGAAGAAGATTGAACTTCAGGATTCAAAACCTAGGTATTCTAAGTGGAGTTCTTTAACTCCACCTAGAAGAACTAGTGAACCTAACGTTCAACCTATTAGCCAGTCGACTGTTTATCACAAACAGGCATTGCACAAATCTGGCTTATGGAAAAAGAAGTCATCCTCTGTGTCTGATAATGATGACAAGAAGGAACCTGAGCTACCCTCACCCTCTAAGGGTCAATGGGTTGAATTCATGATGTGTGATGCCACTGGGAAACCCAAGCCAGTAAAGGCTTGGGTTCCTAACCTTAACTAATGCTTTAAATTATATGTGCAGGGTGTTCGCTACAATGCTTAAAACAACACGTGGATTGTAGATAGCGGAGCATCCAGGCACATGACAGGAAACAGGGCTCTTTTATCAAACGTCAAACAAATCAAAGGCGGGCATGTTTCGTTTGCTGGTAACAAAGGAGGTTATATCACAGCTCAGGGAGAGGTTGGAAATCAAAAAGCTAAATTTGACAAACTGAACTACGTTCAACAACTTCAAAACAACTTACTCTCTGTTTCCTAAATATGTGACAAAGGGTTTAAAGTCATATTTGACAACAAGATGTGTTACGTCCTAAAGAAAGACTACGTGATTCCGAAGGACCAAGTTCTGATGACAGCTTCAAGATATAAAGACCTTTATGTTTTGGATCTCTCAACATCTTCTACAACGGATCATGAAGTTTAGTGCTTTCTATCAAAAGCCACTGAGAAGGACTCCATCTCCTGGCATAGGAGAATGGGACACATCAATCAATGAAGATGAATCACTTGATCCAGAAGGCTCTTGTGAGAGGAGTTAATGTCAAGAATTTCCAACTTCCTAATTTTTGTGTAGCTTGCAAGAAAGGCAAACATACGAAGAAGTCTCATAAGGAAAAGAAAGTTCATTCAATATAACTTCCTCTTGAACTTCTTCACATGGATCTGTTTGGTCCGGTCAGTACAAAGAGCATTGCAGGCAACTTGTATTGTTTTGTGGTTACTGATGACTACACAAGATTCTCTTGGGTGATGTTTCTGAAGTCCAAATCAGAAACATTTGAGTCATTCAAGGAGTTAGTAACCACACTGGAATCTCTCTACAAGCTGAAGGTGAGACAAGTCGCTCAAACAACGGGACTGAATTCAAGAATCAGTGGATGGAGGCTTACTGCAAGGAAAAGGGAATTGTGCATCAATTCACTTCTGCCTACACGCCTCAGATGAATGGTGTTGCTGAGAGAAAGAACAGAAGCTTGATAGAGACAGCACGGACAATGCTGGCAGACTCGAAACTGCCTATCCATTTCTGGAATGAGGCAGTGGCTAATGCGTGTTATACACTGAATCGAGTTCTGATAGTCAAGCGCCACGGAAAGACATGTTACGAGCTAGTAAAACGACGTAAACTGAATCTGGAGTATCTCGAACCATTTGGCGCGCCGTGTACACTTCTGAAAAAGACTCAAGAAGGAAAATTTAGCAAGAAGGCTGATGAAGGAATCTTCCTAGGATACAACATACCGAACAAGAGAGTTTACAACAACTCAACGGGTCTAGTAGAAGTGTGGTGTAATGTTGATGTTCAGAGATATACCACACCACCTACTGGCAAAGGACCCGCCTACTTTTTCTACTATGATGGATTCTTTAAGTCCTTCAACATCCCTATCTCTCTTTCTGGTGATGAGTTAGCTCCTCGAATGATGTATGATATCTTGAATACACCATCTCTTGATTCAACATCATCGAGTTCACAGGGAGAATCATCTACTCAATCAGGGGAAGTAGTCGACGACAGTGACTCCTCCTCTGAAGATGAAGCTGAAGAAGATGACCAGAACAGTCAGGAGCAACAGGTTCCAGTTCCTGAAAGTCCACAAGCATCTAACGGTGATGCACCTTCGACTTCGGAACTTCAAACTCCTTCTACCTCAGATGCAGAACCAAATGTTCATAATCTTGGCTCTGAGGTAGCTGTTCCTACTACTCTAGGATCACGTCTAAACGTCTATCATCCCTTAGACAATGTCATTGGGGATGTCAGATCAGGAGTACAAACCCGAAATCAGCTGTACTCAGCTGATTATGCCTCTGTTATGGAAAAGGGATACATTCATGATGGTGCTTATCGGTGTTTTGTCTCGCAGTTTGAGCCAAAATACGTCAGTGATGCACTAAACGATGAGGCATGGGTGAGTGCCATGCAAGAAGAACTTCTTCAGTTCAAGAAGTTAGGAGTATGGACTCTAGTAGATAGACCCAAAGGTGCTAAGGTCATTGGCACCAAATGGGTCTTGAAATACAAGAAGGATGACCAAGGGGTCATTATCAGGAACAAGGCTTGACTGGTTGTTCAGGGATTTCGCCAAGTCAAGGGGATTGACTACAATGAAGTGTTTGCACCCGTGGCAAGGATGGAAGCCATCCATATCTTCCTTGCCTATGCATCGTATATGAAGATTAAAGTCTATCAATTAGATGTGAAGAGTGCATTCCTTCATGGGAAATTCGAGAGACAGTGTATGTCAGTCACCCGAGGGATTTGAAGATCCTTATCATGGGACAGAGTTTACAATCTCGACAAGGCCTTATACGGGCTTCATCAAGCTCCAAGGGCCTAGTATGAGAAACTCTCAACTCATCTTGTGAAACACGGCTTTTGCAGGGGAGTCATTGACTGCACACTGTTCATCAAAGAAAAAGATGGAGACCTACTGTTAGTACAAATCTATGTCGATGACATAATCTTCGGTTCAAAGAACGAAGAATTATGCAAAGAGTTTGAAGCAGTTATGAAGAAAGAGTTTGAGATGAGTGCTATGGGGGAGATGAAATTCTTTCTCGGTTACAGGTGGATTAGACACCAAATGGGATCTTTCTACATTAGACTAAGTATGTGGGAGACATTCTCAGTCGGTTTGACATGGAGAATGCTTCTGCTGCTAGGACTCCACTTGCTACAAATCATGATATAGCACCTGACGAAAATGGAGATCTGGTAGATGCCACAATGTACCGAGGAATGATTGGATCCCTCATGTATCTCACTGCCTCAAGACCTGATATCATGTATGCTACATGTTTATGTTCTAGATATCAGGCTAAGCCTAAGGTTAACCATCTGATCGGGGTCAAAAGGATATTTCGTTATCTGAAGGGTACACCCACACTTGGTTGTGGTATCCTCATGATGATGACTTTGAGCTCACGGTGTATAGTGACTCGGATTACGGGGGCTGCAAGATGAACTACAAGTCTACATCAGCAGGGTGTCAATTCTTTGGGAGGAGATTAGTTACCTGGCAGTGTAAGAAGCAGACCTCGGTTGCATTGTCGACCTGTGAAGCCGAATACGTTGTTGCTGCAAGTTGCTGTTCACAAATCATCTGGATTCAACAGCAAATGCGGGATTACGGTTTAAAGTTTTCTCCTACTCCTATCTTTGTTGATAACTCTGCTGCAATTGCAGTAACTAAAAATCCGGTACAACATCCAAAGACCAAACACATTGGTACTAAATACCATTCATAAGAGACTGTTTTGAAAAGAACTTAATCGATGTGGTAAAAATAATACTGACTTTCAACGCGCTGACCTCTATACAAAAGCCTTTGATAAACCATGTTTTCTATATCTGTTAGAGGTCAACGGCGTTAAAAAGAAAAGTGATGTTATTCCTATGATGATCATGTGTAGTCTGATGCATTGTAGTTATATATTTTTATTTTTCCTTATTTATTTCATTCTGTTTAAATTAAATTCATGTTATTTAGCTGTCTGTTAAAATTCTAAAATAATTAAATCCAGTATGATTTTAGAATTTTAAGGGGAGAGTAGGTCAGCTAGTAATATTAAAAAAACGAGGGAGAAGGAGTGGATAGCTGATATAAGGTAGATCGTATCTGTAATACCGATTCAAACCTTTTGGAAAATGATAGTACACAGGAACAATCAAAGGGACTTTAAAATTTTAATTTAGAAAAGATGCAAAATTCAAAGTATAAGTCTGTGTAGTCTAAGCAATATAAAAGGGAAGATGATAGAAAAACTGGTAACTACTAAGGTAACACAAAGAAAGTAGACCTAGAGGTTGCTAGACCACAATGATACGTCGGTAGATTCAACACAATAGATGATTAGACCTGATTGGTGATCTCAAGATCAAACTAAGTTGTTCAACTGACTGTGGGCTGCCATCTTATCACTGGTGAACACAATCAACAATATTCCAATAAGGGTTAATGAGCATGTAAATGCCACAAATGTGTGTGGATGACCATAAATAGAGCAAAGCACGAAAAAAATGAAAGACAAATGCTATCAAGCTAATGACATATGTTGTTGGTGCATTCTGTGCAAAAGAAAATTTAGTTGCTCTAACAAGAAGATAGGTTGTGTGCCTCTCTGTTGTGCGATGGCACTGACCTGAGGATAAGCATAACCTAGATATTCTAGAATTCATTGTTGTTTGCCGCCTCTCTACTGTGCGACGGCACTGACCTGGGGATTGGTTTCTCTTTGAAAGCTCTAAGAATAGTCTCTTCTAGTAAAAATACCCGTAGACCGCTCAAAAGCTCCTGAGGAATGTTGATTACCATATAAGTGCGGGATCCAAAAATGTTAGTTGAAATAATTAAACCTAAAACTATCACCAGTTTGTGTCTAAAGTCTGTGTATGGATTTAAGAGGACAAATATACTGACAATCATTGTGGCTGCAATTCTTGAAAGTTCAAATCAATATGGGAATCTAATAGTACCAGTGTGATTTCCTAAATTTGCTAACGACTCTGGATGAAAACCAAGAATTGAGCATCAAAAGGTTTTGATAACAAGTCCCAAATGATTTGATTTGCCTGTATGATTCCAAAATTGAATTGGTCCAGGTGTGGTCAAACTAAATTGAAGCTGCCTGTTCTGGAACCAAATCCAGTAGATGTCTATCTTAGGATTTATCTCTCACAAAAAATCAAAAACAAGTTTTATTTTTGTATTAGTTTAATTTTCTAGTTAGTTAGTCATTTTAGTTTGTTTGTTCGTCGGACTATATCATGAAAATCAGTATGGGATTAACTCACCTAAAAGGTTCATGTCTGAGATGGCCACATGTGTTTTCAAAGTTTAAAAGGGTCACGTCTGAGGTGAATAAATTGTTTAAAAGGATCACGTCTGAGGTGATCAAAAAGTTTTCAAGTTAAATTGATCATTTCTGAGATGATCAAATGCTCATAATGTTAATTTCAATAGGTAAAAAGGGTTTAAGTGCTAAATGTTCATAAGTGTAACCCATTCGCACGACTGGATCATAAGTATGGACCAACCATGCGAATGGATCCCATTCGCACGACTGGACATGAGATTGCACCATTCACCCGAATGGCTTATCAGAATGATCCATTCGACTGAATGAAATGGTGCGAATGAGTCAGTCGACCGACTGAGACTCAGTCGGTTAACTGAAGGTGCGAATGAAAGGGCACGAATGAGTCAGTCGACCGACTGAGACTCAGTCGCCAACTGAATGCGACTGACTGGGCCAATCGCACGACTGAGCCTCAGTCGCCCGAATGAACTGAGCGAATGAGGCCAGTCGGCTGATTGAACTCAGCTTCAGTATTTAAAGGGCCATAGTCGATCGTATTCCACTCATCACCCTCAATCGCTCCTAAATCGCACCAAGTACCATTACTCTGCTGAAATTCCTCTAGACCTTGTTTTTACATCTTTATTGATCTTCTGACGTGGGTTGACGGTTATACAGGTATATTGCAGTGAAATCTTACTGAAATCAGAAGACATTGAACCCTAATTTGTGATATTCGAGTGAAACAAGAACCGGACTGTAAATGACCTAATAACCAACATAAACTAAGCAAATGTTAAAATTAAGTTTAATAGGTTATTAGTGACAAGATGGCGAGTCTAATGGACCATTAAACCATGTTAAATTACTTGATTTGGTCAAGATTCGAACCACAGGCGACTGAACAGTGGGACAAGCGACTGGTCGACCGGATGAACTCCAATCGCATGATTGAATCTTGCGATTGGGTCAATCGGCCGAATGCACCATGCGAATGAACTCAGTCGGCCGACTGAACCAATCGCAGACTTAGCCAACAGATTGAACTAAGTCGCATGTCTCATTCACCCGAATGAGCTCAGTCGAATGAAAGGACAACCGACTGACTTCAGTCGCATGATTCATTCACACGAATGAATCAGATTGAATTTAAACTATACACCTTGAACTGAATTTTGAATGTATGACTTTCTAATGGTTCTGTGTCTTGTGTTTCAGGTCAATGGCTGATAGATGGTCCATCAATCCAAAGCACAATATATGTGCTCATTTGGACCATACGACTCCGAATGGGGCCGAGTTTACAGAGACCATTGCGTTCCTTCAACGTTCTCAGATACATAAAGCCATATCCACACCGTGTACTCCTTACAGGTTGTTACATCAGGCTTTCTGGGAAAATGCCTCCATAGATCGTTCACGTGAGCCTTACAGCATACGGAGCTCCATTCATGGTCATGATATTGAGATTACAGCAGCTGACATCCAGAGAGTACTTGATTTTGGGGACGATACTGATCACCCCACCAGAATACATCCATTTACAGTCAGAGGTTGCTTTCTCATGATTAAGTACGCTAGGGACATCAACTCAGGTGTGCTCAACAAGAGCAACCTGTGTCCCCGGTATAAGTACTTGGCGCATGTGATCCTGAAGTGTATTGCTTCTTGGAGGGGTGGGTTTGATGACCTGACAGACCAGATTCAGAATGCCTATGTGGCACTGGTGCTGAACCACCCCTTCAGCTTCTTGAGCATGATCTTCTCATATCTGGTGGAGAACCTGAAGGCCAAGGGGAAGGAGGGTTTTTGTATGTACCCCAGATTCTTGCAGCTGATCTTCAATGAGAAGTTGCCATCCCTACCAAAGGAGCGCCACGATGCGGTGACATTAGAGATCACGGATGATACGACTCTGGGTCATATGAGAGTTTACCGGGGTAAGCAGGTTAAGCCCCAGGTAAAGAGGTTGATCGGCCATCCGGCCAATGAGAGATATGTGGCGCCAGGTAGACACAAGTGGCGTCATGATGATAGCGATTCAGACGATGAGAGGCTATTGCTCCTAGAGCATGATTCAGATGATGATGACAGTGGGGATGCTGGTGGTGATATGCCTATTCCATCGAGGGGCACAGCTTCAGATGTTATACCTCCAGTATCTGCCCCAACAGGTGACATAGCTGAGTCAGCGGGTTTCCACCAGGACTTCATTCCTGGTGAGGAGGAAGAAGAGTCGGATGAGGAGCCCTTGACGAGGACTGTGGGAAGCAAGGTTGTTCCCACAGAGTATGGACTCCGGGCGGTTGGTGAACGCCCCAGGGATTCGGGAGAGATTACTGCAGATCCTAGCTATGCCCCTGAGTCAACTAGCCGTGTTCTAGGGGGAGCATCCACCTCGACTGGATTGAGGAAGAAAAGGATGGCTCAGCCCCACAGCCAGAAGAAGAAGAAGAGAAGACTCACCTTCGTCACCACCACAGCCACTACATCTACCACCACCACTACCACTTCTACAGCCACACCATCCACCACCACAGCCACCACAGCTACCACTACCACCACCACACCTCCCACCACTGTACATATGCCAACCACCACCATATCTTTCACTCCTACATCACCTCCACTATCTCACAGACCTAACCCCATCTTCACCATAGCCACCACCACCACCACTAGCCACCAAGCAGGATCCTCATCCCATCCCGCACATATATATGGATCTCCTCTACCTCCATTTGGGGTAGAGGAATAGCTTTCTGCACTGAACCGGATGGTGATGCGTTTATTAGCTGCTGATGAGGAGAAGACGGCGCAGATCCGTCATCTGACAGATCTTACTGCAGCGCAGTCTCGGCAGATCTCGGAGCAGGCTCGGTTGATAGATGAGCAGGCCCAACAAATGGCTGCTCAAAGCCACGAGATCGCCCAACTCCAAGAGCACAGTGTCACATCTACTAAGAGGATTGAGGAGTTGGAGGAGGCTAAGAAGACCATCATGCTAAAGCTTAAGGGATCTAAAGACGAGCCACTAAAGATTAAAGAGGGAGACAAAGATGATGAGGATGATGATGAAGATGATGATGATGAGACTAAGGATGATGAGGGGATTGAGGACGAGAGGACAGAGGAGAGGAATGAGGATGATGATGATGAAGGAGGAGATGTAGCTGCATCTGCCTTAGCTCAGGGTCAAGATAGAAGATCAAAAAGAAATCAAGACCAACGAGCTTCCTCTTCTACCTCACCTACTGCTGATCCAGCGATTCAAGATAAAAGTAATGACTAGATGATCATGTATTTGATAGCTTTTGTACTTGAATCATGTATTAAACTTATGTATTTGATGTTTATATTAAGATTAATGTATTTCTGTCTTGATTATTAACTAATGTTTGTTGTGTTGAATGTTTTAAATCAAGCAGATCCTGATTTCCAAAGAGATGAATACGATATTGCTCCCCTCCAAGAGGTCAAGACTCAACTGATGTTGATTCTTGATCTGCAGGGTATTGTCAGAAGATCGGTTATGTATACTCCTGAGGAAGGAGAAATCATTCATAATCTTACTGATGAGAAATTAGCTGAGATCTTCAAGTTAAATCTTGATGAGATTGTGAAGGATGCTCCAACGTGCGACTCGACAAGTGATGAAGAGCTCAACGACGTTGATGAAATAGAGATAGAAGATGTCACTGCAGAGCACTACCCTCAGTATGCTGATGTTAGGATCTCAGCATCTAGTTTGATCAATTAGATTGGATTTGCAGCGGAATGAGCCCACGAATTAACAAATTTAAACAAGAACACACGAAATTTATCAATGAAATAGTGTTTGTTATAGAGAGAGAATTTCTACCAAAAGTAATATATTCATTCAATATATGCTTCGGCTGGCTTTCACGCAATGTTACAATTAGGTCATCTTTCCTTTTATAAGGAATCTAGCATCAGCTGATGTCACTTGACAGTGACATCTAACTGTTATTTAACTACTGAAAGTCAACACAACTACTAAAGATGTCAAACAGCTAACATCTTCTTACAAAAATACCAAGTGTTAACTATCACTACAACTACTGAAAAGAAACTACTGAAACAACAACGACTGAAGATCATGCTCTTCAGTCCTTTTACAAGTACTGAAACAGAAAAGAAACTACTGAAAGGAAACCATCCAACAACTGAAGAATGCTTCTTCAGCTGTTGTGACAAACTCTGAAGGCTTTAGTACTTGGACTTCTTGAACTTCAGTTGTTGTCATCAGCTGATGTCTTCAGTCTTTGTACTTCAGCTGTTGATCTTCAGTACTTTAGTCTTCAGATGTTGAAGTCTTCAGTACTTTAGTCTTCAGCTGTTGAAGTCTTCAGTACTTTAGTCTTCAGCTGTTGAACTTCAGACTTTGGTCTTCAGCTGTTGAAGTCTTCAGTACTTTAGTCTTCAGCTGTTGATCTTCAGACTTTGTCAAACAGCTAATCAAGTCTTCAGCAGTTGTTGTGATGTCTTGTGGGACTTAAAGGTTTTTCTGATCTGGCTCATTGGTTCTTTTGGTCCAACAAACTCCCGCTGAACCAATGCAGCCAAAAACTTTAAGCTTATTGAAGATGTCCCACTTATTATGGTAGAAAGATTGGTCTTTTTGTCTTCTAGATCAGCTCAGAAGTGACCCTTGTAAGCACAGGCCTGGAAGAAGTCTCAATGATCTTTTGGCAAAGGATGGATGGGAACTTTGTCTTGGGGAACTGGACACAGAGCTGTTACCCCATCCATGAGATCTACTTCCCAAATATGAGTCTGTAAGACTCCCTTGTATAGGCCTCAATGAAGGTTACTTGTTCCTCCATGGTAAGCTCTTCTACTTCTCCTTCAAAGAGTGATTCTGGCCCATAGTACTCAAAGAGGTATTTGACCTGCTTCCCATTTTTTAGCTCCACAGTTGTTATGATTCTATATGCAAATTCATCTGGGTGAATACCCTCTAAGAACAACTAGAGCTCATTCTTTCTAACTTCCTCAAGCCTCCTATACACTAACTCCTTTTTCACCACTTTATTCTCCAGCATCTTTTGTGGGGTCAGTTTAGCTTTATAGGCTTTCTTAAAGTCATCTAGGATTTCCCAAGGTGATACTACAAAGGCCAGTGAGATCACTTCATCTACAATCTTCTTTACTTGGCCAATGTATCTCTGTGGAATATTTTTCTTTTGAATCCTATGAGACACCCTGGGATCAGGCCAATCCTCACTCTCTCTTTTTGATATTGAAAGGTGTGTCTGAGAGTGTATAATCTCTGAGCATGTTTCTTCATATTGATGATTGAAGATGTGGCAGCATATGCTTTTTCGACTCTTCTCAACAATTCCTCATCATGTGTTTGTGAAGCTCTTCTCTTCTAACTTCACTTTCACAATTTGTCTTTGAGATTCAGGAGTAATTGTTGGAGGGTGACTTATGGCCTTAGGAAACTGTATAACAGCTGAGATTGGCAGCCTATCTTCATCTTCATCATTATCTTATTCTTCCTCTTCTAGCCTTAGTACCCTTCTCTTCCTCTTCTGGGGTACATCATCGGCTATTGGTTTTGTGGGTAAGGGAATCGGTTTAGTGGGTTGTGGTTGTGGTGGTTTTGGTGTGGGAATTTTGACAGGCTGTTCTAGCATTTTGGATGTAAGTGAGGCTTTAGATTGTTTTACCAGTTCAGACCTGCTCCCAGCACCAGCTTCATTCAAGGCTTCAATGACCAGCCCTTTGGTATATACTTCAGACGAACAGATCTTGGTGGTTATTGCCAAGATGATGTCCTTGGACCATGACTTGATTTCAATCAATGATCTTCCAAGATACTTAGCTATGAACCTGATCATGATTTCCAATCTCTTCCTTTCCAACACACTATAACCAGCCCATCGGGATTGTATCTCTTCTATTTCCAGCCTTCTGATCTCAGAGACTAATGTGGCTGTGTCATGACCATGTCTAAATAGCTGATCTATAATTTTATCCATTGATCTACTATGAGCTTCATCAGCATCTTTAACAAGGTCTTCTAATGATTTTTCTTCATCAGCTCTTGACTCGCACTTTTCTTTCTTTTATAGGTGATCAACTGTTCTGAGATCAGTTCTTTCTCAACCTCCTTCTCTTTCTCAGGCTCTTTCTCAGCATCAACTCTCTTTCTTTTCTTGTCTTTCACTGCCTTAGACTTTGTAGTCTCCCCCTTTTTGGTTGCATTGGAATCAGGGGTTTGGAAGGCAGAAAGAGATTTATGAATAGAATCATCAATGAGGTTTGTAGATTTGAGGGAATCCTCTCATCAATGGATTTATGCACTATGTCAGTGATGATGGGAGTGATGAGAGGTAAGGAGTTTTGAAAGATAGCAACCATCTGCTCAGAGGGGTTCTGTCCTTGAGAGGTGGTGCCAAAAGCAGAGGTTGGTGGCTCAGTTATGTGTGTAGGCTCAGTGTTTGGGAAACCTTCAATTGAAGGTGCCATCTATGGGGTTTATAGGGTAGATGGTCTTTGATCCTAAGACATTTTGGCAAGCAGCTCTTTGAGTCTACTCACCTCATTCTCTAGAATGGTATTATGGGCTAGAACATCATAGAAAAAGCCCAGGTCATCATCAGTCTGTGCTGAATCACCTGACCTCTTGATTGAATCAGGATGTACATGCTCTGAGTGTAGATCAGTAGTAGCATGTGCCCCTTGTTCTTGGTACTGGGGACTTCCTGCCTCAGGACTATGTCCTTCATTGGCAGTTGCCTCTGGTGAGGTCTTATGGATGGTACCAACTTCATCCTGATCATTTGCTGAAACAGGAGAAGTGGCAGCCTCACCAGATGTTCGAATCCGTTTCTACACTTGGAGATGGAACAATGTAACCCCTGTGCTGTGGGTTATCAGAAGCATTTGGATCCTCCCCCTCAATTGTTGAGGCTATCCCAGTTTTGATTGGTATCTGGGGAGGGGATGGAATGCAACTGAGTCAGCACTTTTGCAACTATTATGGTAGGACTTTGGGGGGCGGTTGCAGTGGGAGATGGTGTGAATGTAGTATGCACCCGGGGAGAGTGGAGCATTTCAATGGCAGCCTCCTCAAATGAGGAAGGTTCCAGATGTATAGGTGTCCCAAATATGGTTGCTACAGGCTCCTGTTGAGAGGAAGCCTGAGCGGTTGAGGGTTGGTGAGTATGTGTATCTACTGGGGGGTTATGGCCAGTAGATATATCCTGCATTTGTGTTGCAGGGCATCCTCAGGGGACTCATCTCCCTAAGCAGCCTTTTTGGGTTCTTGTGTTTGGGTTTGGTGGGGACTTTGTATTGGAGGTGGTGGTTGTGGGTACCAGCTGCGTGGGTTTTCGCAGCTTGGCAGCCTGTTTGAGTGACTGGTCTGAGTTATGCCTGGAGTATACCTCAGGCAATACAGCCATGGCAGGGACTCCAAGGCCAACAAGTCCCTCAGCTTTCAACTGGTTCTCTATAATGGCCATATGAACCGAGGATATAATATCCATCGGTTAGCAATAGGTTTTGAGGCCATATCCTTAAGTTCAAGAAATATTATTTCAGAAAAATTTAAGTTTTGTTGCTCAAGGATAGAAAGAAACCTGCTGCCACCTGGTTGACATTTGATCCCAAGAAGAAGTCTTAGGGGCTAGACAGACATTCACCATATGAAAAATAAGGCGTTCTGCGTCATGGAAATGCTTCTTTAGGATGGTAGAAGCGTTGAGGTTACCCTGATATCCATGTTGGGCAAAGGATAGATCAGTGATGCCCTTTGAATATCCAGCGGGGAAGGTGGCATCATCCAGTTGTAGGGTTGGCGAAGGATTGCCGGAGTGATGACCACCTTACGGGAGTTGACGAACGACTGGAGAGACTCGGTGTCATTCTCCCCATTGGTAAGGGTGACGTTCGTCCAGAACTGATTTAGAGATTCAGCATAAATGGTAGGATTGATAAGGAAGGCCGTTTTGTATGGAGAATGGACCATTACATCAATGGCAGTATCAAACTTCATCCAGAAAGGTGATTTGGTAAGGTAGGCAACACAGTTGTGTCGTGGTTTAAGCTGCATGGTCGCCATTAATGTGAGAGAAGGTTCTGAGTTTTTGAACGTTAGGTTTGAGATGATGAAGCTCTGTAAGATTAGGTATTTATAGGGTAAGGGTTATAAAACAACTGAAGGGTTTGGTGTTAATCATCGGTAGTTTTAAACGACTGATGACGTGGTATTAACCTTCAGAGGTTGAAACAACTGAAGTGTTGGTTTTAGGCATCAGCAGTTATAAAACTACTAAAAACCATGGTTTTGACTTCAGATGTTGGAAACAACTGAGGACTTGGTGTTAGTCATCAGTAGTTGTGAAACTACTAAAGACATGGTTTTGTCATCAGTTGTTGTAAACGACTGAAGACTTGGTATTAGTCATCAGTAGTTGTGAAAACTAAAGACATTGGTTTTGCTTCAGTTGTTTAAGATGAAACAGCAGTTGTAAAACAACTGAAAAGAAAATTCTCATCAGTAGTTTTCGTCAATTCTTAGCTTTTCAGCTATTTCATACTGTCCTCAACACTTACTCATCAGTCTTTTTGGCTGTTTTCAGTTGTTTCTTGGGACATCAGTACTTATCTGTTTCTACTAACATCAGTAGTTATAACTACATCAGTAGTTTGTAACAGAATCAGTACTTATTTGTGACATGTTTACTAATGATCATCAGTACTCGTTTACTGAGATCATCAGTAGTTGTCACTTATTCTAGCTGCAGCATACCAAGCCTTAACACTAGGTTTGGAAAGTTAAATTATCCAAAGGCTTAGTAAAAATGTCTGCAAGCTCATCAGCACTAGGCACAAACTTTGGATCAATCAGACCTTTTTCAAAACAGTCCCTAATAAAAGGGTGTTTGATCTCAATATGTTTGGTCCTAGAATGCTGGACAGGATTCTTGACAATGCAAAGAGCTGAAGCACTGTCCATTAATAATGGAGTCTTAGTCTCTGTAATGCCATAATCCAAAAGTTGGTTCTAAAGCCAGAGTACCTAGATGTACAACTTGCAGCAGCAATGTACTCTGCTTCAGCAGTGGATGTAGCAACAGATGTTTGTTTCTTACTCTGCCAAGAAATCAAACAGTTGCCTAGGAATTGGCATCCACCAGAAGTTGACTTTCTGGTTAACTTACACCTGCATAGTCACTATCAGAAAAAAGCAACTAATTTGCAAGAGTTTCCGGTGGAATACCATAAACCTAGAGATTGTGTACCTTGCAGATATCTAAAGATCCTCTTGACTACAATCAAATGAACTCTTTAGGAGCAGCCTGAAATCTAGCACAAACACAAGTTGCAAACATAATATCTGGTCTAGAAGTTGTTAAGTATACATCAAGGACCCAATCATACATCTGTAAAGTGTTTCATCAACAGCTTTACCTTTCTGATCTGCATCCAGTTGAGTGGTGTGGCACATGGGAGTAGAACAGGGCTTACAGTTTTGTAAATCAAAATTATTCAAAAGATCTTTTGTATATTTAGACTGATGAATGAAAGTCCCATCAGCCTTTTGTTTGATTTGCAATCCTAGAAAGAACTGTAATTCTCCCATTGCACTCATTTCAAACTCTGTTGCATAATTGGTAAAATCATCACACAACTGGGGATCAGAGGATGCAAAAATAATATCATCAACATAAATTTGAACAAGTAGCTTATGCTGATCCACCTTCTTAATGAACAAAGTTTTATCTATGGAGCCTCTAGTGAAATTATTTTGAAGAAGAAAATTTGATATGTCTCATACCAGGCTCTAGGAGCTTTCAACCATAAAGAGCCTTATCAAGCTTGTATACCCAATCTGGATGTTTATTGTCCTCAAAACCTGGTGGTTGACACACATAAACCTCTTCTTTTATTTTACCATATAAAAATGCACTTTTAACATCCATTTGAAAAACTTTTAAGATTGTGGAATACAGCATAGGCTAAGAACAATCTAATTGCCTCCAGTCTGGCTACAGGAGCAAAGGTTTCATCATAATCAATACCTTCTTCTGTGCAAACCCCTGAACAACCAGTCTGGCCTTGTTCTTAACAATAAGCCCATTTTCATCTGTTTTATTCCTAACACCCATTTAGTGCCTATTGCACAGTTACATGGGGGTAGAGGAACCAGTTCCCACACTTGCTGCTTTTTGAACTGAAGTAGCTCAAGCTGCATGGCTCAACCCATCCATTGTCTCTCAAAGCAACATGATAGTTCTTTGGCTCTAGCTGACTAATGAAGAGAGCATAGAAGCAGAATTGGACAAATGACTTCTTGTTGAAACTCCAGCATTGATATCACCAGTGACTTGAGATATTGGGTGATTCTTCAGCTCTTGATAAACAATGAGATCTGTGCAAGTGTTTGTAGGACCTTCAGCAGCAGCAGATGGTGATGCAGACTCTTGAAACCAAGAATGAGATGGCAAATCAAAAGATGTAGAGGAATCAGAGATCATCAGCATTTGTGTGGATGGAACTGCTGAAGCTATAGGAACATCAAGTTTAGTGGACTCAAGTAGTTGATCACTAAACTTGAATAGGTGAGCATTGATATTATCATCATGATCAATACCACCAGTGGAGAACTGTTAACAGGAGCAACAGCTGAAGCCTGATAAGGAACATATTGCAGTATGTCCAAATCAAACACTCCACAGGGTTTTATGGAATCTTGTCCTTTGGAGATTCATTAAACTTCACATGCAGAGTCTCTTCAACTATCTTGTTCTGCAGTTGAAAACTCTGTATGCCTTGCAAGTAGATGAATAACCAACAAAATACCCTGCATCCACCTTAAGATCAAATTTGTGGAGTTGATCCTTTGTGTTGAGAATGAAACAAGGACACCCAAAGGCTCTGAAAAATGAAATTAGAGGAGCCAAATGATGTAGAACTTCATATGGAGTCTTCATCAACCTCTGATTTACTAAGGCTCTATTCTGCATATAGCCAGCTGTGTTAACAGCTTCAGCCCAAAAGGTCAGTGGCAAACCAGAGTCAGCCAACATGACCTTGCAGGTTCAATTAGGGTCCTGTTCTTTCTCTCTACTACTCTTTTGTTCTGGAGTCCTTGGGATGCTAAACTGCCTCTTGATTCCCTTTGAGAGATAAAAATTATCAAGTGTATGGTTTCTGAATTCTGTTCCATTATCACTTCTGATACACTTGACAGATAGGGAATACTGCTTCTCAACATACAACACCAAAGTTTATAATCGTCTGAGCAGCCTCATCCTTTGAATGCAAGAAGAAAGTCCATACAAATCTGGAGTAATCATCCACAATTACCAGACAGTATTTCTTCTTTGCCATACTCATTACTCTCACAGGACCAAAGATATCAATGTGTAGTAACTGCAAGCAGGCAATGGACTTAGGTTCTTCAATAGGAGGGAATGAGACTTTGTGTTGTTTTCCTTTCAAACAAGCAGTGCAGTTGTCTTCACATCTGAACTCCTTCATAGGCAATCCCCTTACTAAACCATGATGTATCAGCTGATTCAAGTTTTTAAGATTCATATGACCCAGCCTTCTATGCCATAGAATAGATTCTTGAGGAGAAGCCTTGGAAAATAGGCAAGGATGGCCTTTGAGATCTATTTTCTTGGTAAGATCTAAGGCATACACTCTTCCTATCCTGTTGGCCCTCAGGAGAGTATGATCATCCAACACCTTATCAATCAAACTCAGAACTTTGGATGGATTAGAATTCTACAGTTTCTGACTGGTGAAAAGAGCAACATGGCTTTATCACACATTTGACTGACACTCAAGAGATTGTACTTGAGATTCTCCACATGGTTAACATCATCAAACCTTATTTCCCCATTGGGACAAAGCCTTTGCCATGATGTAACCCTTAGCATCATTGCCAAAAGAACAAACCCCTTCTTTCTTTGAGATATCATGAAGAAGAGAGTGTTCCTGTCATATGCATAGATCCTCCACTGTCTACATACCAGATGCTACTGTGGCATGCTGAAGAACCCTGCAATCATACTTTATTAGTTAGTTTTTGAGACCCAAACCTTTTTGGTTTTGGGTCTGTTCACATCAACAGATGGTAAACTAACAGATTTGCTATGAAGAACAGCCTGAGGGGATGGAGATGGTGAAGAAGAAGAATCCTTTGACATGGATTTTTTTCTCTGTGGTTTCAACACATGAGCATCTAATTGCTTGACTCTCCCCAATAGATGTTGAACCATCATAACAAGTTATGTCTGATTCTGTGATAAGGCCTTTAGCTCATCAGACACATTAGTGCGTGAGATTGATGGATTCCTGTGTTGTACCATCTCCCTTTGAGCAACCTCAGCTGTTGCCCGATTAACCCCTTCCTTTTTGGTTTTCTTTTTGGATTTTGGGGTTACAGATTTTGATGTTGCTGGTACAAACTTGGTTTCAAACTTAGTTTTCATTTTATCCATTTTTTTTTAAGGTTCTCATTGTGTTTGAGTTTGGAGCCCTTTTAATACCAGCAATCTTCAGTAAGATGATTGAATAAACCAATATTTCACATGGCTTTTTCTTCATCTTAGTTGATCACTGCGGAAGAAGATGAAACTACTGAAGACTTATTCTTCAGCAATTTGCGATCAGTACTAGTAGTTTTCTTCCTTGCAGTACATGCTTTCTTGATATCTTCTTCAGTAGTTTTCCCCCCCTTTCTACTGGCAGTTTTCTTCCCTTTAGTACATGCAGTAGTTTGGGTTTGTCTCCAGGTGTTATGACTTACTCTTTAGTACTTTCAGTACTTTGTGAAATACCACCTGGAGTGATCAACCTTTTGATCATGTGAGTGTCAGCATTTGAACCATCAACATCAGCTGATAGGTTTTGGAGGAATTAATGCTGACACCAACTCTGATGGTGTTGTATCAGATAGTAGATCACATGATGAAAAGGATTGGTTTTGCTTTCTCCATCAGATTCTACCTCTGCTCTGGGAGTAAAATCTGTAGGAGGAGCAGTGTGATTATAATCAATGCCAAACTTCACATTGGAAGCAGACTGCTTACTAAGAAGCATTTCAAAACCTATGCAGGAATGTACCCATCGATCACACTCTACCTGGGTAGCTGCAAGTGTTTCTTTGAGGTCTCTGTACTTCTCTAGAAGTACCTCTTCCCTAGCCTTATCATCAGTGATTTGACATTTAAGTTTGTAAATATCATCATTCTTATCATTAAGCACAGACTCAAATTCAGCTTTTCTTTTGGATATTATTTGTTCTAGCTCAATGTTCTTGTTAATTAAAGCTACATTTGCTTCTCTAATAGATGCAAATGCGGCTATGCATGTTTCAGAACATAGCTTGGCTTTGGCCTCAGAGGATACCTGTGATACCTGTGGTGTGGAGGCATTAGAGGATGAGGTATCAGCAGACTCCAGGGCCATTAGAGCAAGGTTTCCAAAAGGATTATCACCACCATGTTGACCAGCACCAGAAAACAGTATTCATGACCAGACATATCATCTGGTAAACTGCTCTAGTCAACAACTCCTGGGGTGAAAAAGCTGGGTTGTTGAGGTTCAGATTGTTGATGAGATTAGGAAGGTTGAGGCTTAGGAAGAGCGGGTGGTTTTTGAGCAATGGGTACTTGAACTTGACTGGTTTGTGGCATGTAATAGCAGGGATATGGATATGACATTGGACCCTGAGGGACAAATATAGGCAGGAGATAGAGGTTGTGATTGATGACCAGAACTAGCAGGATGTTGCCTCTGTTTTGTTGAATATTACTTGGAAAAGTCACAAGGGTGCAGAGGAGTTAGATCCAGATGATCTACACTCTCTTGCAAAGTGCCCAAGCCTGTGGCATTTGTGACACCTCAACTTACTCTTGTCAAAACCAACTTTGGTTTTGCCAGAGAGTCCAGGGAATTTCCTACCAGTTCTCTTGTAGAACTTCTGAGATCTGATATTAATCAAGGCCATTTGGCTCAGAATATCCATCTCTTCTAAGTCATCATCAGCTATACCTTTCAAATCATCCATAATGAAGCACAAATTGTCACTATTACAGCCTGACTGACTATCAACACTCACAAATGCATGATCAGAACTGTTTGAAGAGAAATTTATATGCTCATCATAATTTTTCTGATGCAGCATATTCTGACTCATGACTGACCAAGGCAGTGTTCCCTGGTACAAAGTCTTCAGTGAGCTTTCCTGATGATGCCAGTTTCCTTTTCTGCTCTATCTCTCTTTCAAATGTAAGCAGTTTCCATGAAGTTGGGTGAGAGATAGGCTATCCAGATTTGCATTAGAGCGTAGGACAATTGTATATGTGTCCCATCTCTCAGGCAGTGATCTGAGGAATCTGTGGTTCATCTGGCTATTAGTGTATTCATGTTTGACCATTTTCAGCTCAGAGATCAAACATGAAAAACGCTCAAATTGTTGAGTCAGAGTCTCACCCTTCCTATGAGCAAATGTCTCATATTGTTGGGCAAGTATTTCCCTATTGTTTGCTAAGACCTCATCAGTACCACCAAATTGTTCTTTCAGTGCCTTCCAGAGATCATGAGTAGTTTCATGATGCATAAGCCCAGAATAGATTTCATTAGGCAGTGCCATGGCCAGAATTCCATGAGCTTTAGCATCAATCTCAAACAGTTTTCGATCCTCATCAGAGTATTGTTCCTTCTTCTTCGGAACCATTTGGTTGGTTTCTGGATTGTTCACCATAGGCTTATGTGGACCATGTACCACAGATGTCAAACAACCTGAATTGTTAACAGACAGATGATGGAGCATTCTTCGTTGCCATATGTTATACTCAGTCCTAACCAGCATCGGAGGCTTGGTTGAGGAACCAGTATTGTGAGGGTCATTAGAAGGAGTAGTCATATTCAGAATTCAGACAAATTCAAGGTAAACAAATAAATCTAGCTCAAAACCACTTAGAACCTCAAACAAAAAGTGGCCAGAAGCAAAGAAACTCAATCTCTATAACCGATTCTTGCAAATTTGCTAATTCGATCAAACATAGATAGCAAAAGAACAGTTTCAATGATCAATTGTTAAATCGATCAATGATTAACCTGCTCTGATACCAATTGTTAGGATCTCAGCATCTAGTTTGATCAATTAGATTGGATTTGCAGCGGAATGAGCCCACGAATTAACAAATTTAAACAAGAACACACGAAATTTATCAATGAATAGTGTTTGTTATAGAGAGAGAATTTCTGCCAAAAGGAATATATTCATTCAATATATGCTTCGGTTGGCTTTCGCGCAATGTTACAATTAGGTCATCTTTCCTTTTATAAGGAAATCTAGCATCAGCTGATGTCACTTGACAGTGACATCTAACTGTTATTTAACTACTGAAAGTCAACACAACTACTGAAGATGTCAAACAGCTAACATCTTCTTACAAAAATACCAAGTGTTAACTATCACTACAACTACTGAAAAGAAACTACTGAAACAACAACGACTGAAGATCATGCTCTTCAGTCGTTTTACAAGTACTGAAACAGAAAAGAAAACTACTGAAAGGAAACCATCACAACAACTGAAGAATGCTTCTTCAGCTGTTGTGACAAACTCTGAAGGCTTTAGTACTTGGACTTCTTGAACTTCATTTGTTGTCATCAGCTGATGTCTTCAGTCTTTGTACTTTAGCTGTTGATCTTCAGTACTTTAGTCTTCAGCTGTTGAAGTCTTCAGTACTTAGTCTTCAGCTGTTGAAGTCTTCAGTACTTTAGTCTTCAGCTGTTGAACTTCAGACTTGGTCTTGCAGTTGAAGTCTTCAGTACTTTAGTCTTCAGCTGTTGATCTTAGACTTTGTCAAACAGCTGATCAAGTCTTCAGCAGTTGTTGTGATGTCTGGGGACTTAAAGGTTTTTCTGATCTAGCTCATTGGTTCTTTTGGTCCACAGCTGACAATGAGGGAATATGGTCCCCAATCTGGGTGAATCCCTTGTCATGTTTTGATATGTTGAGGTGTTAGGCAAAATGGAGCAGGAGTCAGAGAAGACAGAGGGAACGGCACAAGCCTCAAATGATGATGTGATATCCGAAAGGCTGAGTGGGCTGCCTGTTTTGAAGAAGTTAGAGCCCAACACGCTGCACCTAACCATGACGCCTACACCAAACTCTACAAAGTCAAGAAACATCATAAGGTGTCAGGTAGAATTATAGCATGGGCATATTTTGAGGACCTTAATGTCTATGCAGTTAAGAGGGAGAAGGGCATAGCGTACTTTAGATTTCCACATGATCTAAAGACTCTACCAGGTTTTGAGCTCAACCAGCTGGCCAAACTGAAGCTGTTGTATGCTAACCCGAGAAAGATGTCAGGCTGGTTTGAAGCTGCCCTAAGGAAGGAGTACCACACCAGGTGGGTTAACTTCAGACCCCAACAGCCTACAAGGTACATTAGAAGGTCTGAAGTTGATGCCATTACTGGAAAGCCAAAGATAGTGTTGAAGTGGAGTCCTCCGTGCACGATGTCAAGAATCCCACTCAGGGAAATGCCACAGGACTTCACTCCACACTTTAAGTGGTGGTACTATGATTGGAGGACAGAAGAAGCGGTCATAGTCCTAAACAAAGAGGGCCAAATGGATACTATCAGGGTATTTGACCCAATGTGGCTTACCAACTTGTCAGCTACTGATGTCAACACTCTATACAAGTGGCCACTGTTCTATGATACGCAGGATATAGTACAAGCCCTCCAGTTCCAGAATGTCATAAGACTCTGTTTTGCATTTGAGATTCATGCAGGAGTCACAAAAGAGGATAAGTACAAGAAGTATGAGGAGGTAATGAAGAAAACAAGACATTAGAGAGATCTAGGTCCAAGGGGGAGTTTGTTGATACATGTATGTCCCTAGATCATGATATGAATGTAATAGATCTTATTTGTCTGATTCTGATGTAATGTTTGGAATGATTAATGAAATGATATTAGTTGTTTGTCATTTATAATGTTTAATATTTAATTAATGAGTCGATGTTGAATTGGTTAATTAGGTTTGTGGTTGTTTGAATTGTTACATATAATGTTATATTAATTAATACATTCAAACTTAACAAAATGAAGTTTTCATGTGAATGGACCATACGCATGAATAACTTCATACGAATGACTCAGTCGCACGACTGAACAGGAGACTGGATCAGTCGTATGATTGTAACATAAGATTGGCTCAGTCGCACGACTGAACACTCAGTCGTGCGGATGAATCAACCTCATGGTTCAATCGCACGACTGAACCATACTAATGGTTCAGTCGCACGAATGAACAATACTAACCTATAAATACAACCCAATTCATGGAAAAATTGGAGCATTCATTCTATTTCGACTCCAGACGTACCCTAGCCGTCCAGAAGCCTCCAAGTTCATAGAACGCCGTAGATCGAATCCTAATCAATTCTTAATGTTTCATTCAATACTTTATTGATTCTACGTGCGTTCTCACTGATTGGATCGCCAATCAAATAGGATTCCGCACTATTTGGTTTGGTTTACACGTTAATCATTCGGTATTTCGTTCAAATACCCGGTCCCAACAGAGTGGTCACTAGGAGAGACTCCCCCTGTGTGTGTGAAACTTATGAGTTACCCAAAATCGCATGTTGTATGACACACAGTAATTAGGAAATCGCATGTTATTAGAGCAGTCACCAAGACTGAACTCTTACTGTGTGTATGAACCCCTATGAGTTAGCCAAAATCACAGTTGTAGATACACACACAGTTGAACACTCCCCTTGCGTGTGTGAACTCTTATGGGTTCGCCAAGATCGCACGTTGTATAACCACACAATATTAGAAAATCGCACATTATTGGAGCAGTCACCAAGACTGAACTCTTACTGTGTGTATGAACCCTTATGAGTTAGCCAAAATCACATGCTATAGACACAGCAAGGTAACAACTCTCAATGAGTTGTGAACCTCCCTTCAGTTGCTTGCAAAGCTTTTCATTCGTTTGCTTATTATGTTCCACTTTCATTATCTTAAATCTTTCACTTCATTAAGATAATACTTTACATTCATTAACAATATCACACAATGTAAAGTCACATCATCATACGTAATAAGGAACATAACAGATCATATCATACAAAGCATAACATCATCAATCGCACATCATCATCACACATTAATCACACATACCATCATGCATAACATCATACATAACATCATCATCATACATCATTCATGCCCATCATATCATCTTTGACTTCAAAGAGTCAACTTACTATACCCTCGGGAACCTCCTAAGTCAAAGTCTACTTTACACTTTACCCCAAAAATTCAGAAATATTCTAAGTCTTTAGGCGCATGAACACTATGCAGGCGCATGAACACTATGCAGGCGCATGGGCACTATGCAGGCACATGAGGAACACTTAGGCGCATGGGGAACTTTTAAGCGCATCAGCACTATTGGGGCGTATGACCAACACTTAACCATTTCAGGGCAAATCCTAGGCGCTGAACACTATGCAGGGGCATGAGCTATCTGGGCGCATGAACACTTAGTCAATATTTTCCTATTTCTAGGCGCATGACCACTATATGGGCGCATGAGGTTTCGGGCGCATGGGAACACTTACGCAGATTTCCATACTAGGCGTGTGAACCCTACTTGGGAGCATGAGCAGCCTCTTTCACACTTAAACATCATAGTTTAGTTTCTAATCATTCTCAAACTTATTCTAAGCTTAAATCATGCATCTATGCCTTAGAAACATATACATAACATCATCAAACATAAACATAGCCCAAAATAATACCCCACCCGCAACATACACACATACATACATATGGGTACAATACCCACTTTTATAAAAACGTTCACACATGCATTTCCAGCCCTAAAATAGTTAAAAAAAATATAAAAGAGGGGTCTAGAACTCACCTTAGCTGCCTTTGGTTATGACTTCTCCAAAACCCGTTTGCAAGTTGAGTTCAACCGCCTAAAAAGCCACCAAAAATATACCCGAACACATACAAACATACATAAGCACACACCCGAGGATAAAACCGGTCAAGAACACTCAAAGACCATGAATTCTTACCTTGAATTCGACTTCCTACTCTTGCTCTTCAAAATA
This sequence comes from Flaveria trinervia, assembly GCA_025506515.1. NCBI lineage: Eukaryota > Viridiplantae > Streptophyta > Magnoliopsida > Asterales > Asteraceae > Flaveria > Flaveria trinervia. The sequence goes on from CM046441.1 coordinate 52,950,532, forward strand.
TCTGAAGTTTCTGCCTTTTCTTTCTTTTTTTCTCAAAATCCCGAAAGAAATGGGTGTGTAGGAGGTGATGGGTGGCCATCACCTTTTACTCACCAACTTTTCCAACTTTTGTCCTTTTACATTTTTTACCCTTCAACTTGGGTAATATATTTTCTTTCTTATTATTCATTTTATTCTTCTTTCTTTGTCTTTTATAAATAACCGGGTGTTACAATTTGTCTTCTTACATTATCTCTTTCTTTATCTCTCCCTCTTATATCTTAGATCTTATATTTTAGATTTCCCTACTCGTCTCTCTTTCACTCTCGACTTTCCGATAATAAGGCGGTAGCAATGTGCAGGACCGTTTAATAGGGGTTTGATCACTTACAACACAACACACATAAGGAGAGTGATATTTAGAACACTTAACAGATCAAATAAGCAACTGGTTACACACAAGTATGATACTTAGAACACAAGCAAATATGAGACAAAACAAGAACAGAACAACACAAGTATTTGGTTTTCAAGAATGTTGTATATTTCTCTCAAGTTCTTTTACAAGTGTACAAGCATATATTAAAAGTTACAAAGACCTGAGATACTTATATTACATCCTACAGCCGGCCATACTTTGAAGGCCGGCTAGATACATGATGTAGACAACAACAAAATCAATGTAGAGTCAAAAGGCAGATTGCCTTTGACTAGTGACTATGACATGCCATAGCTCAAATCCTATTATATTTCAAAAAGGATAAAAGTACATAAAGTAGAAAGTAAAAGACTCAAGACAATGTATAGTTACCAAAAGGATGGACCTTTTCACCAACTTGTGAAAGTTTGTGAGTCAACAGAGTTGCAGCGGAAAGTGGTCCAGCTTTATGGTAAAGTACATCAGATAAAAGCATTTCTTCAAAGTCTTCGTAAGATATCTGCCTTCACTTCTTGGCTTTGGAAGACTTTGTCCTTGAAGCTTTGGAGGACTTCACTTTAAGCCTCGGAAGATGTTGGTCTTGGCTTCAGAAGAACACTTAGAATAATTTCTAGTGCATGGTGTAAAACTTCTAAAGTATTTCTACTTCTGCACTTTAGTGCATGCATGCAGGAAGACTTTGGATGTTTTAGGTGCATCAGCATTTACATAAACCTTACAAACTCCCCCTAGGATGATGCTACCAAAACATATGAAGATCTTAGATGTTAACAGTCCTTATTATGATATGACCATGTCTGTCTTCATCAAATGGTCAGGATCACTCAAACTCTCATAGTATCTTCTCATCTCAAAAAGATCATGCAGAGGTAGATTGAACATGTCTTGCCATGTGTATATATCTTCAACACCTTGATCTCTGATAACATGCCATCTCTCTAGATTGGTAGTGTAAGTCCAGGTAAGGTGGGTCTTCTTGTTGCCAGAGGAGTTGCTTCAATAGGAGTTGTTTTGAGCTTCCTCTTGATGCACTTCTTTTGGATGTTCTGACTCATCCTGAGGTCTGGAGGTGGATGACTCTATCTTATTCTTCTTATAATTTGGTTTAGATGCCATCTTTTTCCTCCTCTTTGAACTTTTAACTGAGAAGACTTGCCTGTAGTACCTTGTTGGTCATTTTTGTCTTTCTTAGTTGGGTCTTCCTCTCTCGTAGGTTTTGACTGAAAGGGGATAGGACCCTGCTGGGATCAAAAGATGAAGCTTGCTAAGACTCAGCGGAGTTCCAGGTTAGTTGTCTCAAATGGTTTAACCTTAACCTCCACTTCTTCAGGGGCTTGACTTAGTGGGAAGTGTAAATCAATGAGCTCTCATCTTTAATCTTCTGCTTGATCACCCTTATGTGCTCATCCATGGTGGATAGAGACATGGGGCCAAGTCTCCTTTCCTAGAATCCATACAACTTCAAGAAGCTCATCATCCTCTGCCTATCAACAGGCTTCTTTTGACTTTTCTAGATGATGGCCTCTTGTTTTGGCAGCTTCTTCTCTCTTTTCCTATTTGTTTCCTTCTATTCTTTGAGTACCTGAATCTCAAGTTGTTTGAGATACTCAAACTCAATGTACTCAAATGTATGGGGAAGAAATGCATCTGCATGGTAGAGACCTATGGTACTCAGGTAGTTGATCATATTTATCCTATAATTTTCTTTATCTACCTGAGGTTCTGTGGTGCCACAATCTCTTACACAGGCTTTCTTGAACTAGTGAGAGAGTAGGAACATGTTTGTAGAGTCTTTTCAGTCTTTTTTCCTCCTTGATTTGAAGAAGCAATCTTGAATCCTCTGCTTCCTTCTTCTATAGACACTTCAATGTTTTCCAGTTCATTAAGTTCCTTTAAGGGGAGGGAGATGATTTGATCAATGTTTTAGTTCCTTGTCTCTAATTAAGCAATCATGACTGCCATTACTCATCATTCTAAGTTTCTAGTCTGGGGGCATTCCTTATTGTAGCTTGCATGAATCCTGAAGACCCAATAAAACTATCTCCCCTTAGGTTCATCTTCCTCTCTCTCTCTCCTCCTCCTCCTCAATCTTCTTAGGAGTTATTTTCCTTTTCCCTTTGTCATTGATGGTCTTCATTGCTTGGAGTAGCATCCATGCTCTGACTAGAGAAAGGTTGTGATACACCTTTACCAGTAGGTGTCTCACTGAGGAATGTCTTGCTAAAGTGGTTGTAGGTAAGACAGGACTCTCAGGCTCTATCACTCGGCCTTCAATCAAGGTTTTCCCTTTGAAGCTAATCTTAGGGTCTGCCTCAACATCCAATTGACCGATGATATTACCTGATTGTCTTTGTCTCCTTCTTTGGCTGAACACTTTAGTAATTCTGTCTTGAATCCACTAAGCCAGACTACCAGCTTGCTAGATTGAATTGGGTTGGCAAGTGGCATGTTGATCAGGTCAATACCTTCATAGTAGTTCAGGGTTTGAAAATTGAAGACCTCTTACTACCGTTGAACTCTTTGTAGAATGAGAGCTCTTATATCAACATCATACCTCCACCATATGATGTAGTTGGAAGTTCCTTGAGGTGGAGATGATACACCCCTTAGTATACCTTCCTCAAAGAGACTCTAAATGAAAGAGTCTATAAAGTCCACATAAATGAGAACTTGAGGAAGTTGCTGAGTATGAAACACTGCAAGTGAGGATGGTGAGTCCTCAATATCCATACTCTGTGAAGAACTACTAGGTTCTGTGATTCTAATGACTTTCTCCCCCTTTTGGTAGCATCACCCACTTGCATAGATTACTAGGAGTTAGGTCATCACATTCATAAGTTCTTATGTTCCTGGATGAGTTATTATTATAGGTCTCCCAGCTAGTTTCTCCTTAAGATAAGATATCTCAAGTTGCTGATCATTGACTCTATTTTGTAATGTAGTCACCTGAGATTCAAGGTGACTAACCTTAGAGACTAAATACGTGCATGTTTTTATAGTTTTTGCACTTTTAGTCTTAAATTCCCCTCCTCTTCATCAAAGAGTCATTGGGGATGAGATAATTGGACCAAAGTCCTCAGTCTCACCACCAGCATCATGTTCTTGGCTGCTAGTTTTTCTCAGTCTCACCACACAGCATCATGTTGCCATGGTTGACGTCTTAATAATGTAATCACTTGCAAAAGTGAGAGTCTCTTCCATATGACCTCCTGAACATGTTAAAGGAGATCCACCTCAGTGGTAGGTGGATGATGTGGGCTAGACAGGAGACAGGTATGAGCACTTATCTCTCTTTGAGCAGGGGAAGAGTAGAGAGATTCATGGTACTCACTAAATCCAAGTCTTCATTATCATAGAAGTCAAGGCTAGGAATTGGTTTGTTAAGATCTAAAGGTGGGGATGGTAACTTTCCCTAAAGGTTGTACACTTGAGTGTTGAGACTCAAAGTAAAGCTTAAGGTTATTAGGCTAATGAGCTCATTAGGTTGAGCATGAGGAACCTCAACATTGATTCTTAAGGAGATGGGAGTGGTTTGCTCCTCAAGAGAAGTGGGAGCTCTAGTGTCCACTTCTTCGTGTATGGGTACTGATATACGGGCCTGAACAAATTGAATAGCTTGTGTAGGGGTTCGTTTGGATCTTCTTTGGTAGGAGAGGCTGATTTGTGGTTGTTTTGATGGTTGAGAGGTAGAAGGTTTGGGTTCAACCCTAGCTTGTGTTGCTAGGTTATCACCTTGAGCAGTGAGCTCTAACATTTTGGGGACAAGACTGTTTCTACCCCAAAGAAGCCAACAGTTGTGTTGGACCCTTGAAAGGATCATACATGCCAACTCAATGGGTGATTTGATGATTGCTCTGCTGAAATCCCTTAAGTCCAAGAAGAAATGCGGGTGAAGAATCTGCTAAGAAGAACAAAGTATTGTCTCCCGCATTTGTCAAATGCGGAAGACATAAAACAATACGGACAAATATTTGTTCTTCCGCATTGACAAATGCGGAAGACCAGAATGAATGCAGACAAGTATTTACTCTTCCGCATTGACTAATGCAGAAGACTAAAAGTGAATGCGGACAAGAATTTGCTCATCTGCATTGACAAATGCGGATGACCGAACAAATGCGTATAAGTATTTGTTCATCCGCATTAACCAATGCAGATGACCAACATAGTAATGTGGTTGATCAAGTGAAGAAATGCTGATCAAGTTAACTCATCCGCATTTGTCAATGCAGATGAACAAGCAAAGATACGGATGAAGACTTAAACTAGTTTGATGTAATAGGTCAGGGGTAGTTTAGTCATTTTGTAAAAGGCATCTTGTCTGCCTATAAATAGAATAAATACCTCGTAGATGAGGTGATGGCTAATAGATAGAGAATTTTTGTTGTAATTATTCTCTGTAATTCATCAACTTTCACATATCAATACAAAAGCATTTATGAGTATTTTTCTTGCATTGAATGTTCTTTGATTGTTTGTTTTCGCCACTCAATCACTGACTTGATTACCATATTCGATTCGCAGTAAGAATCTCACTCTTACTCAACCCCAGTCAATTGGTATCAGAGCTTTGGCTCTCGATTCTCTTTCAGATCTGCGGAAGAACTTAGTAGAATTCGGTTGATCTGGTAATCGAGTTGCTAGTAGAGTATATCATATTCTCTACTTAGTAAACAGCAGAAATTACTCTTGTCAACACATACTCACCAAAATACTCACAAAAGCAAGAAACTCAAATACCATCACAGATCTGTTTCTGAATTTCATTGGAATTGTTTGGTCTAGTTGGACTAATCAATCCTAAAAATCATCTAAATCTATATTATACTAGTTAAACACATAGTTAAAATGGATTCTAACAGCTACTTAGAACTTGGTCATACACCTAAACCTCCAATGCTTAAACATAAATATGAGTTTAAACAGTGGAAAATCAAGTTTAGGAATTACATCACGGGTGTAGATCCTGATTTCTAGATATCAATATGCAAGGGGCTACACATCCCTGTTACTCTGTCTGCAGATCAAGCTGCAATATACAGAATTGCTAGAATACCCATTGAAGATCTTACCTTAGATGAAGAAGACTACAAGAAAATCAAGATAGACCTCAAAGCCTACTCAGTTCTGACTCAAGCACTCAAGATAGATGTGCTGAAAAGATTGAGAAGTTTGGAACTGTAAAAGCTATGTGGGATGCACTCAAATCATGTGTGAAGGAAGCAGTGAGGTGGCTAAAATCAACAAAGACAAGCTTGTTAATCAGTATGAAACATTCCATCACACCAAGGGAGAATCAATATCTAAACAACTGCATAGATTTGTACAGTTAGTAAATGACCTGGAAATCATGGGAGTCATTTACAAAATTAAAAAATTAAACAAAAAGATGCTTCACAGTCTCCCTGAAAGCTGGAAACAGAATGTAACCATGCTAAAAATACTCTTGATCTTGAGAGTACTACTCTAGACATCATGATAGCCAAAATTGAAGCTTTAGAACTTGATGAAAGAAGCAGAAATCTTGGTGGACCTAGAGTGATTGAGGCTTACAAATTTCCATCAGAATCTCATTTTGTGGAAAATGCATTCATCACTGAGGAGGGTGATTTTATCTCATCTAGAGATCAAATGAATAGTACTAGGTTCATTGCAACTCTACTAATCAATCATCCTTCAACCTCATCTCAACCTCCTAGAGTCACTGTTGCTCCTCAAACTCCCAGAGTCAATACTGTTCCTCAAACCAATCCTGAAGACTCAAGATCAGAAGAACAAATGGCAACTTACAATGCATTTGTTGCAAGCTTTAAAGCCTACTTGGGAGGAAGACTCACTTCTGCTCATCTCATTCAAGAAGATCTGGAGGAAATGGATCTAGATGATGTGGAAGAAATGGATCTACAATGGCAAATGGCCATGATTGCAATGAGAGCTAAGAAATTCTTCAGAAAAGGAAGAAAGCTGAGTTTGAATGAAAATACAAAACTTGGATATGATAAATCCAAGGTGAAATGCTTCAACTGTGGCATGGCTAGCCACTTCTCAAGAGAGTGCAATGCCCCCCAAGAGAAACAATTATCAAAGAACTCTCCAGGCCAATCATCATCACAGCCTAACTCAAGCTTTCACTCAAACAACCAACAGCATCAGTATCATCAACACCAATCATATCAGAATCCACCCCAACTAACAAATCAAGCTCATGGAAGCAGTCAGTTTTCAGCCAGTGCTTTAGTGATAAAGCAAGATGGAGTATGTGACTGGAGTGTGTATGTACAGGAAGTCAAGCCTCAATTTCAAAATCATGCTCTTATGGCTCACATCAATGATGGACCATCTCCAATGCCTACTGAGGTAAAATCTAACCTTTGTAGTGAAAAATGCATTAATGAATTGCAATGGTATAGGGAGCATAATCATAAACTGGCTGATAAAATCAAAGAAGAAAAGGTAAAGTCAGAGATGATGAAGAGAGAAATAAAAAAATTTGAAAGCAAAATTAAATCTCTCATCTCTGACATAGAAAAACTGCATGGTGAGAAGTACACTCTTGTAGCTGAGAATGAGCTACTTACTGAAAAGTTAGCTCAATCTAAGGCTCAACAATCTATGACTGAAGTAAAACTTGAAAAGTTTCAAATGTCTTTAGTCAAGCTGCAAGAGATGTTGGATTCCCAAAAGGATCCAAAGGACATGACAGGGATTGGGTATAATTCATGTCCTCCACCATACAATGACAACTACACTGTCATGCCTGAATCTGTCTCACTCTCTGAAGCAATTGAACCTAAAACTATGGAACCTAAATCTGTAGTGAAACAGGTGACCAATCCTCAAAACAAACCTGACGTTATATTGAAACCAATAAGGATAAAATCAAGTTAGGTCACCCAATCAAAATCAAAGGTGCTCAGACAAGATAGTGAGTGTCATGAAACCATCAAGGCCTGTAACCGCAATTGTACCTTTTATAAAATTCATACCATCTGTTTTACAAGGCCAAAAGAAATATGTCAAGACAGTGAAACCCACTACTGAGAGTAGTTATGATAATGAAATTGTATCTCCACAAAATTCAAGCAAATCAGAAAAGGTTTCACTGCACAAGAAACAAACTGTAACACTGAGTTCAACACATAAAACTTCATCAGACCCTCAACCTTCAAGATTAAGGCAGGGAGTTGGGTTTAATATCTGTAACAAGGAACATGTTGACCAGTTTGAGAAAGAAGTAAGAAAAAGGTTGAAGAAACATAAACATCCCAGACAACTAAACAAAAGTAGTGTTGTGAAGCAAACTACTAAAAGGGCTGATTATGATTCATCACCTAAAGAAAAGAAATGACTCATCAAAAGAAAATATCAGTTGAGTCACACAAGGAAAAATCTGATTCAAGAAACAAACAAATGTATTGTGACATTTGTGAAATGTTCAATCACAAGACAGATAAATGCTTCTTTAATCAATATTGCTTTATCTGTGATATGAACAATCACTCCACCAAAAACTGCTACTTCAACAAGTATTGTTCAATCTATGACATGAACAATCATAATACATCTTATTGTTACTTCAATCAGAAGAGTTTGAGAATTCCCCAACACAAGCCCATCTCAAAAACATCTATTGTGATGCACTATGTCAGACCTCATCTTCATAATACTCAATCTAGGACACCTAGATCAACAAATGAAAGAAATAATTTGAAGGAATTAAGGAAGGGTCAAAGAAACCATCTCACAATGAAACACAAACTTGACCTTTCTAAGCAAAAACCTACTTTTGATAATGAAAAACGGGCTAAATTTTTACAAAGAAATAGAGACCAACGATTTCTTATTCATCTGAATCCTTAGTAGATGTTGAAGAGATGACTCAACCAATTCATTACCAAAAATCACCCAAAACACCTCCATCCAAATCACAATTTAGAGGGAAATACCAGGAGGTCACTATCATGAATAGGAACGGAAACCCAAGACCATCATGGCTTGGGTTCCTTATTCTAATTAGTTCTTTTTGCTTGCAGTTCATCCACACAGGTCTAATAGCCTATGGTACGTAGACAGTGGATGCTCCCGACACATGACTGGAGATCGTTCCCTCCTTCATGACTTCAAGCACACACAAGGAACTACTGTGGCATTCGGTGGAGATTCAAAAGGTGGTAGAATTAAGAGAAGGATCTGTGACACGGGATGTTGAGCTTTGACAGAGTGAACTACTGTGAACAACTGAATTTCAATCTACTAAGCGTGTCTTAGATGTGCGACAAAAAATATTCTACTCACTTTACAGACACTCATTGCTACATTCTGAAACCTGGATTCAGATCCCTGAAGAATGGGTTGTCTTAAGACTCCGAGGAAGAATAATACATATGTCTTAAACCTGTGTTCTGCATCACCTAAGGAAGAAACATGTCTTTTGTCTAAAGCATCATTTGATGAGTCACAGCTTTGGCATAGACGTTTGGGGCACACTAACTTTAAAAATATGAACAAGTTAGTCAAAGGAAACCATGTCATTGGTCTTCCTCAAAAAGAATTCAATTTCATTGATCAATGTTCAGCGTGCCTCAAAGGAAATCAACACAAATCGTCTCACAAAACCAAGCTGGTGAACACTAAGAATACTCCATTGAAGCTACTTCACATGGATCTGTTTGGACCAACTCATGTAATGAGTATGGGAAAGAAATAATATTTTAGTGATCATTGATGACTTTTCACGATTCACACGGGTGTTCTTCCTACTTCATAAAAACAAGCATCTCAAATCATTCAAGAATTTATCACTAAAATTGAAAATCAACTTGATCTTAAGGTCAAAATAATAAGAAGTGATAATGGTACTGAATTCAAAAATGAAAATATGAGTTCCTTTGGTGCAATCAAAGGCATTGCTCATCAATTCAGTGCAGCTAGAACTCCTCACAAAATGGGGTAGCTGAAAGGAGAAATAGAACACTGATTGAAGCAGCAAGAACGATGCTAGCCGATGCTAAACTGCCAATCATCTTCTGGGCAGAAGCAGTTAACACATCGTGCTTTGTGCAAAATCGAAGTCTGATTGTTAAAGAAAGTAACATGACACCTTATGAACTGATCTTTCATAGGATACCATTTATTGGATTCCTTAAATCATTTGGTTGTCTAGTCTTAATATTAAACACCCAAGACCATTTGGGAACATTTTCATCCAAGTCTGATGAAGGATTCTTTGTAGGTTATTCTTCTGTTTTTAAGGCTTATAGAGTGTTCAATCCTAGATTAAACATTATTGATGAATCTACAAATGTTCAATTCAAGGAATATTCGTTTCCCAAATCTACAAATGGTCCTGACTGGTTGTTATTGACATGTTTGTAAAATCATTTGACCAATTTCACTTGTCTGATGCAGGAAATATACATTCAAGTGACACTTCATCATCTATAGAAAGAAGAGATAATTATCCATTGATTCCATCTACATTTGATGAACACATGAATGAAGATGTTCCTCTTCAAGTTGATCCTATCAGACAACTATCACAAAACCTTAGTGTTTCTTCTGAAAAAGGTCCCAGCCTAGTACCATCTCACTCAGATGACTTGTCAAATGAGATCAGAAATCAAAAACAGGCTTCTCATCTAGTTGAAACACAAGGTACATCAAATGATGCAAGCAATCTCAGTGCTGCTGAAGATGTAGCAGTTACTAAAACAGAAGTTGACAATATTTATAATTCAACAACAATACAAGATGAATGTGCCTCTGACCATAATGAACTGAATGTCTCCAATCTTGATGTAACTATTGCTGGTGACACCATTCCAACCATAAGAATACACAAGAATCATCCAGTTGAAACCATTATTGGTGATCTTAATGAGAGGGTGACAAGAAGCAAGTCTAGTATTGCAAACATCTGTTTGTTCTCATGCTTTCTATGTCAAACAGTACCCAAAAACATCAAAGAGGCACTTCAAGACAATAGTTGGATTGAAGCAATGCAGGAAGAATTGCTCTAATTCAAGAAGCAAGAAGTATGGCAGCTGGTAGATCTTCCTGAAGGACAATACCCTATCGATACCAGATGGCTGTACAGGAATAAGACTGATGATAGAGGGATTGTCATCAGAAATAAAGCAAGATTAGTGGCACAGGGATACACTCAAGAAGAAGGAATCGACTACGACGAAGTGTTTGCTCCTGTTGCCAGACTAGAAGCAATCAGAATCTTTCTTGCATATTCTGCGTCCATGAAATTTACTGTTTATCAAATGCATGTAAAGTGTGCCTTCCTGTATGGAAAGATTGCTAAAGAAGTCTATGTGAGTCAACCACCTGGCTTTGAAGATCTAGATTTCCCTCACAGAGTTTACAAGCTTGACAAAGCTTTGTATGTTCATTATCAAGCACCAAGAAAGTGGTATGAGACTCTATCATCCTTTCTTCTTGAACATGGGTATGAAAGAGGAAAGATTGATCAGACTCTCTTCAGAAGAAAAGGAGGAAAAGACATGCTGTTAGTCCAGATCTACGTGGATGACATTATATTTGGCTCGACAAACAAGCAACTCTGCAAAGAATTGAAAGACCTTATGCATTCAAAGTTCCAAATGAGTGATATGGGGGAACTCACCTTCTTTCTAGGGGTGCAAGTCCAACAAAAGCAGATGGAATCTTCATCAACCAATCAAAATATGTAGAAACCGTGTTGAAGAAATTTCACTTTGTTGACTGTCAGTCTATCAAAACTCCTGTTGATACTAAAGTGAAGATTGGACCTGACCCTGAAGGCAAATCAGTGGATCAGACTCACTATCGATCAATGATAGGTTCACTTATGTATCTAACAGCCAGTAGGCCTGACATTATGTTTGGTGTCTGTGTGTGTGCCAATATCAAGCTGATCCAAAAGAATCACATGTGAACACAGTCAAGAGGATATTAGACATCTGAAGGGCAAGCCAGCTCTTGGGTTTAGTATCCAAAGGAAGGAGAATTTAATCTCTATGCCTACACAGACAGTGATTATGAGGATGCAACTTCAACAGAAAATCCACTCTGGCGGTTGTCAATTTCTTGGTCCCAGACTAGTATCCTGGCAATGCAAGAAGCAGACAAATATGTCTGTGTCCACAGCAGAAGCTGAGTATATTGCTGCATCAGCATTTGCTCTCAAGTTCTCTGGATTCAAAACCAGATGCTTGATTATGGTTTTAACTTCTTGCACACACTAATTTCTATTAACAACACAGCTATTGTCTTTATAACTAATAATCCAGTTTAGCACTTAAAAACAAAACATATTGAGATTAGATATCATTTTTTGAGAGACTGTGCTGAAAAAGGTTTAATCAAATTGATTCAAGTACCAACTGAAAATCAATTAGCTGATTTGTTTACTAAGGCATTTGAACCTAGTAGGTTTGAATTTCTGGTTCAGTTAATTGGCATGATTAACCTTGAGTAAAAACCATGAAAAACATCAAAAAAAATTTAAAACATAATAAAATCACAAAAAGAAATCAAGTTTGATGAAGAAAAGAATTCTATAGGAAATGATATAATTACAGTCGTTATAGCATTCACTGTGCTTAATTTCAAAATATAAAAAGACTGAAATGACTTACTAGATATGTTGGTAGGCTCAACTTGGAAGAAAAGATACATGCAGTGATGAATTAAAGACTTATTTAATTGTGAAACACTCATCACAAAGTACAAGCATGTATTGGCTTATCTGAATTCATGTGTGTAGTAGCCTAAACACCCCAGGTAATGATACTTTATGAATCTCTTTCACCATATCATGTTTCATCTTTCTTTTGCTGAGCAAACACCTGATGAAACTTGCACATAGTGTAGATGTTATGATCCAAAAGATTCCCAATGAGGAACACATCCAAAACTAGATGAAACAACAAAGTAATACATTCCAAGTGAATAAACAAAAGAATCCTATCATGGATCACCTTCCAAAGTGAAGTCAAAAGAATCCTAATGTGGATCAATATGAAAAAGGATCAAATTAAAAGAATCCCAATGATGATCAGTGAAAATGAGATTTCATAACTTAAGTAACCTAGTAAGAAAAGCTGTGAAAAAGTTCTACCATGCATTGTATAAGGAGGGTTGATCATTCCATGATTATGTGTGTGAGGTACGCATTGAATAATTAAATCAACCAAAAATATGATAAAAGTCATTTGCATCAAATATCAACTAGGTATGAGTTTAAGAGGACAAACATACCTTCAATCTTCAAGTTCATGATCATGCCCATTTAATCATAAAGGATGCACTAGTGTAATGTAAGACTGATATGATCCCAACAAAGAGATTATTCTCTTCATTGTTAATAATAATCAAAACAATATTCAAAAGGTTTTAAATCTCTAAAGTTCTATCCAAATGTGGATATAAACTTTAGGGGGAGTAATTTAAAATTTTTGAGTAAGTCCAAATTTTGTTTATTAACTTAACTTTGAAAAAAAACAAAAAGAATTTTGGTTGGTGTTGTTGCAATAAGTCATACCATTATATCTTAGCTTATGTAGATTCTTAGAAGCATGATAAGTCCAAGATCTGTCAAAATTGGGAAACTTGTATCAATTGTGACATACAAGTCAATCCAAGCAAGAATTGACAACTTCAATAGTCAACTTCATAAGAAAAATCAATCAAGGACACATCTTTAAGATGAATAATCATTTCAATCACATTAACTTTTGATTAAGTTCAAAAGCTAATACAGGTAAGTGCATTGGTTAATGCGGGTGAAGGTAACCCATGCATGTAACTAATGCGGGTAACAGTATAGTTTCAAGTGCAACTAATGCGGACAATGATTTTACTTTACCGCATTAGTGTGTGAAGTAAACGTGGATTTTACTCTACCGTATTAGTGTGTGAAGCAAACGTACAGTACACCATCTTCGATCATCTTCATCATAAACAATCAAAAAATTTCATGTGATTCTACTCAATCGACTCTTGTTATCAATTCTGAAACCACATTTACATCGGAAACAAGGTGAAACTTCCATAAAATTTTAATCAAGACCTAAGTTTCAGAATGTTAAACCTAAATCAGTCAATGAACCAACCGATAATAAAGAACACAAAAACATGTTTTATTGATGTAACATAATCCACCTTTTCGACTTCAATGAGCATGTAAACCAACAGAAATTCTTGTCATCGTGGAAATCATGATATTCATGTTCGTTGTAAGAACAGAGCTTGTCGAAAAATTGAAACGTTTGAAACAAATCAATGAAACAATATCTCATTAATGGTTCAAACATAGAAACTATTATTGTTAAATGACAAACTCACCATTTGCTATGACAACAATGCAACAGAAATGACAAGCAGTCATTCTTGTCCATTTAAAGCCAAACTGATAACTAACACACATGTCTTATGTGCAGATTACATGGAAAATCTTACATGGAGCAAGCTCTATAATGTCAGCGGTTATTTAAACCCTGATGTGCCTAAAGCTGAAGGACTTAAAGATATGATAAGATTTTTATCTACCACAAGGGTAGCATATGCCATGACTGTCAGACCCATAATCTATGAGAATCTCATCAGGTCCTTCTGGGACTCAGCTGAGGTAGTTGAAGCTGATGGTGTGAGAACATTAATTGGGAGAATCAACAATGAGCTTAATTTTAGGATGACTGAAGATTCTGTTAGAAGATGCCTACAATTTGGTGATAATGCTAATGATCCTCTGGAGCTAGATGATGAAGAAATAACCACATTTTTTGCTGAAATTGGGTATGAAGGAGGTTATGAAGCAAAATAGATCGTTAAAGGATTAGTGGATTTACCTTGGAGATTCGTAATTCATATGTTCCAACATTGTCTGACAAAAAAAAAAAGGATGGAATGACATTCCAGTCCTCACATCCTCTGTAATTTGTGCTCTCTGCACCAACAGGTCGTTTAATATGTCTGCATTGTCTTAAATGGCCTGATTTCAAACATCCAAGAAGGAATAAGATACAAGTTTCTGATGTATCCAAGATTCATTCAATGTCTAATCAATGAATCATTCCATGACATTGTTAATGAAGGACCTGTGCTTAACATTCCTCACTATGATGCAAGATCCTACAAATACATCAAGAAGAGGGACCCAAGGAACTTTTGCAGTGGTGCTCACTCACTTCTTCTTCCTTGGATGATTCAACAATTAAATCAAGCAAGTCAAGCTCAACTATCACCACAACCACCACCACAATCAACACCACAACCATCACCACAACCAACACCACAACCATCACCACAACATCACCACAACCAACTCCATAACCATCACCACAACCAACACCACAACAATCACCACAACCATCATCACAACCAACACCACAAACAACCCCTCAACCTTCACTTATATCACCTCATCATCAATCACCAATATCACCACCACATCAATCACCTATGTCACCATACCAATCTTTGCCATCATCCCATGATCACCCTGCTGAAGTTGAAGGATCAACAAGTGCATCTAAATCATCCAAATCATCTTCTGATGAGGAGGATCACCATGATCAAATCCCTAAAAGAAAGCACCTTTTGAGGCTGCTCCTTCAGAGAGCTATGCTAAATCTAACATCAACAGGCCTGATGAAAAGGATGAACTAATATCTGAACTCTTATAGAAAGTGGAAAGGATGGAAAGGACTTTAAATAGGAGAGCTGGAATCATTAATGATAGAATTTTAGAGCTTGATGAGAAAGAGAATGAATTGAAAGAGCTAAAAGAAAAATATAAAGCTGAAAGAAAAGAAAAACACAAAGAGATTGAGTACTTAAAAGCTGCACTAAACCATTCCAGAGAAGAAGTCATGTGGTCATGTGGGCACTCTTGTTATTCAAACTATAGCAATGGAGGAACAAGAAATATCATTGAGGAACAAACAGAAATCATTTCTAGTCTTGAAAAAGAGCTTCAAAGACAAAACAAAAGAATCTCTGAACTAGAACTGATAATTTAGATTCAAAGAAGTAAAGTGGATGAGGAAAAGAAAGATGAAGAACAAGAAAAGGTTGGTAAGGATGATAACAAGTATGTTTCTGAAAATGAAGAAAAAGAAGGTGATACAAGTCAAACAAAGCTTAAGGAACAAGGTCTAGAAATAGTAGTATACTCTGGAAACACAGATGATTCTCACACTGAGAAAATTGAATTTGAAGAACTTTTTAGTGCATTAGACAGTTTTTCATCCGAAAAAATTAGTATAGATGATGACCTTTGGGAATTTGTAAACACTCAAAGGACTGATTCAGAGCCTATTGTATTCATCCCTAAGTCACTAGTTCCTTTGGAGAAGGAGTTGACCATGCAGATTATCCCTGCTGTGTCTTTATCTGAAGAAAAAAAGAAACAATAAAAGAGATGTATGAAAAAGAAAAAGAAAAGGAAAAAGAAACAGAAAAGAAAGAGGAGGAAAAATTAAACTTAATGATCAAGAGCCAATCACACCTGAAAAAGTACCTGAAGTAGTAGAAAAGGCTGAAACTTCAAGCCCTCAACTTCAAACTTACTCAAGAAAAAAAATATTTCATGAAAAGGCTAAGGATAAGAGCCGGTGGTTGAAGAAGAAACATTTAAGAAAAAAAGGATGACCCCAAAAGCCTGGCAGCAATTGCTGAATTTTTGGAAGAGCATGAGCAGGCTGAAGCTCAACTAAAGAAATTAGCGGGTGTATTTGATTTAGAAGAAGGAGAGATTGTTGGTGGATATGATGCTGAAAAGGATATTCATATGGACAGTCCTATGAAAACAGAATAGGCAGTGGAAGAAATGGTGTCCAAAGCCCATACTGATGACTTAATGATCAAAGCTATGTTTCTGATCAATCAAGGATATGATCCAGATGAAGTATTTGGAATGACATATGAAGGAATGAAAGAAGAGAAGATAAAGTGAAAAGGCTGCTTGATCCAAACATTGAAACAGAATATGAAAAAGCAATCACCAAAGATGCTCCAATGCATAAAGAATTTTCTATGAAGAAATCAACCGGGTATGAAAGACAAATGCCAAGAAAGGCTCCCCTACACAAGCTATCTTCAATGAAGAAATCATCCCCATCATGAACCACTATTTCTAATCCTTACAGTATGTCAGATAAGGAAATGAAGGACTATCTCTCAAGTCAGGGGTTCACAAAAAGGAGGATCGGAAACATGAAAACCACTCATTAAGGGCTGCAACTCTTCAACTAGTTAATGAGAAGAAAGAAAAACTTAAGAAGCTAGAAGAAGAATTATCAAGCACTTAGCCAAGAAATAGAGTATCAGTTGAAGACATGATGCTAAATCAAAAAGACCAAGAACTACTGGCTCTTGTACTACACAAGTACCCTGAATGGTTTGCAGAACCATCTTAGTTGAAACAAAGAAGGATTGACCACTGCAGAACTGATCAAAGGGGTGTCTACTCCCAAGGATAAAGTTGATCAAAAGATAATTTCTTGGAAGTATAATAGTACATGGAATATGTTCATAGTGAAAAGGATCTCAGGGCTAGTACAATTCTTTACAGAGTACTCAGCTCTTATAAATGCCCTGGAGATTCATGATTTGAAGGAACTAGCTCAACTTGAACTGATCAATCATGCAGCTATGTTCAGGGGATATGAATTTGAGAACATACTTAAGATGTTCAGAAGAACAAACAAATTCAATTCATTAAAGACAATATGCATGAGAAAAGATAAAACATTTGTCAATCCCCTTGAGAAGAAGAAAAAGATGCAAGCAGAAGAGATTGTATTCCTGAGCTGAAGGTGAAGCCAACAGAATCACTAAAGATGAAAATGGTGTCTGGTACTCATTCCTCCACACCCATCTCAAATGTGTACTATGATGAGAAAACCTATGAGATGGTAATTGAAAGGAAGTGGGGAGGAAAGGAGGGAGCTGAAATCAGATTATTCAGTGGATATGAGGTTAGATTGCTTGATGAATCATACATGCACTACATATATACCAGACACTTCAGGGAATTAAATAATAAATTAGGAGAGTTAGATATGTACTTCTTTCTAAAGTACATCAAGCTGCTAAAGTTGGCCTATGATCAGATAAGAGCTAAAAGAGACAAAAGAAAGAAGAAGAAGACACCATTGCAGCTTGGGAATATTGTAAAACTTGAGGTTGATGTGGGGGAGCTTACTGATTCATAGAGATGGACTTTCTACAATTTTATTTGGGAGCCTATTTCACTGAAGAATTGCCAATAGAAGCCATCTACAACATGAGCAAGATGAAGATGCATGTGCTAAGCAGAGACAGAATGTCAGAAGCAACAGATTTTGTGAATATGATCAAAGCTATACTGGATCCTACTAAAGCTGCATTCATTTTACCCCCAGAAGACCCAGCAGAATCCTCATAACATCAATCACCTCCCAAACATTGAGCAAAACTAGGTTGTATAATCCTTAGGGGGAGTATTGTTGGACCCTTGAAAGGATCATACATGCCAACTCAATGGGTGATTTGATGATTGCTCTGCTGAAATCCCTTAAGTCCAAGAAGAAATGCGAATGAAGAATCTGCTAAGAAGAACAAAGTAGTGTCTCCCGCATTTGTCAAATACGGAAGACATAAAACAAATACGAACAAGTATTTGTTCTTCCGCATTGACAAATGCGGAAGACCAAGAATGAATGCGGACAAGTATTTACTCTTCTGCATTGACTAATGCAGAAGACTAAAAGTGAATGCGGACAAGACTTTGCTCATCCGCATTGACAAATGCGGATGACCGAACAAATGCGCATAAGTATTTGTTCATCCGCATTAACCAATGCGGATGACCAACATACTAATGCGGTTGATCAAGTGAAGAAATGCTGATCAAGTTAACTCATCCGCATTTGTCAATGCGGATGAACAAGCAAAGATGCGGATGAAGACTTAGACTAGTTCTGATGTAATAGGTCAGGGGTAGTTTAGTCATTTTGTAAAAGGCGTCTTGTCTGCCTATAAATAGAATAGATACCTCGTACATGAGGTGATGACTGATAGATAGCGAATTTTTGTTGTAATTATTCTCTATAATTCATCAACTTTCACATATCAATACAAAAGCATTTATGAGTATTTTTCTTGCATTGAATGTTCTTTGATTGTTTGTTTCCGCCACTCAATCACTAACTTGATTACCATATTCGATTCACAGTAAAATCTCACTCTTACTCAACCCCAGTCAAGTTGGCTTCTTTATGATTTTAAAGATGTCGGGCTACATCTATCCCAGTTTATGAATATTACATGTTTCCCTCAACTGTAAGCCCAGTTCACAGTTGAGAATGTATTGAACATAACTAGGAAACATGTAATACTCTAAGGAGTCCAAGTTAGCAAGATATTTGTATAAACAAACTGTGAGTACCTAAACTTGACCACTTGAACCATCCCATGCACTATGAAAGACAGCTCCTCAAAAATCTGGTCCTAACCCCCATGCTAGTTGGACAAGTTGTTGATGAACACAAGGAGTAGATACTTCCACTTGGGTGAGACCTTCCCCTTCCTAAAGGACTTTACAGAGAAATCTCCGTTTAGCCCATTTGCTGAAAGGAGTGGTTAATAGCTTCTTTGGGGAAAAACAACTCACCTTCCTCATCATCCAGCTAAAGGTGAGTGTTGATAATGGCTGGAGTGATGAATATTGTCCTCTCCTACACTATAGCAGATAGTGCCTTCTCCCCATCCATGATGACCTCTTGAAAGGTCTTCCAAAATTCAAGCAGATGATCCTCATAGAGAGGAGGATCAATGGTAAGGGAGGTGAAATAGTTCGACAAAGCCAAAAATGACAAAACCTTTGAGAAACTAGGATATATTTCAGAGTGTAACAGAGTAACCTGATTGTGTACTTGTGAATTTGCATGGAGAAATTTGGGTTATTTTTGTGATTGAAGTTAGCCATTTTAGAAAGGTAAAGGTGAACAGAAAGAAGAACAAAGGTGGTTTCTGGGTTAATTTAGGTTTAGTGAAGGTACCGAGGTAGAAGATAATGAAAGAGGGGGAATTGTAGGGTGTGTATATATATATATATGTATATATATAATGGATCTCAAACAAAGTTAATGAAAGAGGATAAACTTTGAAATCTGGAAGTCGGTCCCACCTCTAAAATGTAGTTTTCTTTTGCCCATAAGTTAGTTTTCTTAGAAGTCTAAAATCTTCCGAAGGTAATTTATCTTCAAAAGTTTTGATGAAAAGCTTCTGAAGCAAAAACTTTGGAAGATATTCTAGAGAGTTTAGAAAATTTTTCTTCGGAAGAAATTTAACACTTGAAAGTTTTGGTAAAAACTTCCAAGAGTAAATTCATTTCGGAAGAATGTTATTCTTTAAAACATACAAGTATTTAAGAAAAAGTTTAAGCTTCAGAAGAGATTTTGAAAATTTATCCCGAAGGTATATTTTCTTCAAGTAGTTGTTTGTTTTGAAAACTTAAATTTCTTCCGAAGGTAAACAAAAATCTTTCGAAGGATAACAATAAATTTTTCAAAAATCTAAGGAATGTCTTCTAAAAAGATTTTTTTTCTTCTAGAGAAAAACAAGGGCTTATGTAAGTGATAGAATAGACAACTTTAGGAACACAAATTATTTTTTTAGAAATAATTAATTAAGTTTTAAGAAAATCTATTCAAGTTAATCATCCAAATAGCTGAAACTAGATATTTAAATCTATGTTCTTAAAAGCTTTTATAAACAGATCAAAATATTGTTCATTTATGTTAACTTTGACTAGTTTGATTAATCTCTTTTCAAAATTATCTCTAATCAAATAATACCTGATATGATGTTTTTGTCCTTGAGTATTGTACATGATTCTCTGTGATAGAGATGACATTGTTGTGTCTATGTGGATAGGATCTCTTGAAGTTGAATACATAGTCTAGCATCTAAGTTTGAATCGAAAGCACTTGAGCACAACAGCTTGCAGCAGCAATGTATTTAGCTTCAGCAGTTGATGCAGATACATATGATTACTTCTTGCATTGCCATGAGACAGCCCTTCAACCAAGGAACTGACATCCCTCTGATGTAGACTTTGTAGTCATGTTGCAGCCACCATAATCATTATCTGTATATGCATACAGGTTGAAGTTAGAATTCTTTGGATACCAAAGGCCAAGTGTTGGAGCACCTTTGAGATATCTTAGAATTCTCTTGACAGTGATTAGGTGTGACATCTTGGGGTTGGTTTGATATCTTGCTCAAATACATATGGCAAACATGATATCAGGCCTTCTAGCTATGAGATACATTAGAGACCCGATCATAGCCCTGTAAAGGTGTTCATCCACACACTCCCTCTCAAGATCATGACCAAGGGAGTGGTTTCTGGCTATGGGTGTCTTAGCAACCATACAATCAATCATGTTGAATCTTTTATGTATGTCTTGAACATATTTTGACTGACTTATGATGATGTCATCTTCAACTTGCTTCACTTGAATTCATAGAAAGAAATTGAGTTTCCCCATAGCACTCATTTCAAATCTATCCTTCATCAGCTTCTCAAAGTCTTTACAGAGCTTTGGATTAGTTAATCCAAAGATGATGTCATCTACAAATACTTAAACTAGCATTAAGTCATTTCTTGTTCCTTTAATGAAAAGATTTCCATCTATAGTACATCTTCTGTAGCCATGCTGATAGAGATACTAAGATAGAGTCTCATACCATTTTCTTGGTGCTTGATGCATAGAGAGCTTTATCAAGGCTGCGGACATAGTCAGGATAATTAGGATGTGCAAACCCTATTGGTTGTTTGACATACACCTCCTCATCACTCACTCTATAAAGAAAAGCACACTTGACATCAAGCTGGTAGACCTTGAAGTTCTTGGATGCAGCAAAAGCTAGGAATATCCTAAAAGCTTCCAGTCTTGCAACAGGAGCAAAGACATATGTATAGTCGATTTCTTCTTCTTCTGTGTATCCTTGAACAACTAGTCTTGCCTTTTTTTTTATGACAAGTCCTCTATTATCCTTCTTATTCCTAAAAATCCATTTGGTTCCTATAGTAATATTCCCATAAGGAGGAGGAAATAAGTTCCAAACCTTTTGTCTTTTGAATTGAAGCAACTCCTCCTGCATAGCTTCAACGCAACTTCCATCCTTCAAAGCCTCATCAATCTTCTTAGGCTCTATCTGGGATAAGAAACAAGAATGCAGACAAACATTTACATCATGGGTTTGTCCTTTTGTTTTTACCCTTGAATCAACATCTCTAGTGATGTTTGAGGTAGGATAAGACTTGTGGATCCTTAGCTGAGGGATAACAGCAAGTTGTTAAGATAGATCCAAGTTTAAGAAATTTAGATCTGGCGTTGAGGTTTATCCCACCACATCAGCACACTTATCAAGTGAAAAGTTGATCCAATGAGTGTGTGACATCATTGATGTTGTATTTAATGGGATGGTTATCAACATCTAGAATTTTTTTATCACTGTCACCATCACCATTCTATCCTACATTTGAAGCTCCTGCATCTGAGTTTTGTGTCTCTAAGCTGGAATTTGAAGACATTTCATATGTATTAGTTGAATTTCTCATTGTTGTGCTGATAGGTTCTCCATTTAAAAGGTTAATTACAACTGGAGTTGAAATAGTATAGCTTAAAGGTCTTCTCAACTCAAATCTTGGATCAAGATCACTTGTGGTAGTATATCTGTGGACCCTAAAACATTCTCACATGATTTGTTAAAACCAATTGGTAACTAAATCAAGATCAAACAACAAATCAGGTGCAAAACCACTTACACTATGAGTGTGTTCATTGAAGGTCACATTGGTTGACTCCTCCACTACTCTAGTTATGAGATTGTATACTCTATAAGCCTTGGCTTGAGAAGAATATCCAATGAAATGTCCATCATCAGATTTCTCAACAAACTTGGCAATTTGATCTTTGGTATTCAAGATGGTGCAAGACATCCAAATGACCTAAGAAAACCAATGAAAGGTTTCCTCTTGTACTGTTAGGATCGTGTACTGGACGAATACTAACAGATTTACGAGTATACCGAATCAAATAGTGTAGAATCCTATTTGATTGACGATCCAATCAGTGAGAACGCACGTAGAATCAATTAAAGATTGAATCTAAATGTTAAGAACGATTAACAATCGATCTACTGCGATCTTTGAAGTTGGAACAAGTTACTAGAGGTCTCAGGACGGCTAGGGTACGTCTGGGTATCGAAATATTCAAAGTGTCTAGTTTTTCCATGATTTAAGTGGTATTTATAGGTTAAGGTTTCTCAATCGTGCGACTGGACCATTTGCATGGTTCAGTCGTGCGATTGAGTCATGCGGTTGATCCATTTGCACGATTGAGTGTTCAGTCATGCGACTGAGTCAATCTTATGTTTCAATCATGCGACTGATCCAGTCTCCTGGTTCATTCGTACGACTGGTTCATTACCATAAAGTTGTTCATGCGTATGGTCCATTAGCATGGGCCAATCATATAAGAACTTCACATGATTAAGTTTGAATATGTTTCATAGTCATTAATTGATTTAGATATTATTCAAACAACCACAACCTATATAGTTAAGTCAATAAGCGTTATTACATACCAACCAATGAAATATTCAACATTATAAGCACAACCACATATTGTATTTCATTAAGTACCCGTACAATTACATATGTGTAAGAAAATACAAACATATTACATTAAGTCCAGAAACTAGGGACACATGTATCTACATGTACCAAATTTCATAAGGAGCCTTACGATGTGTCTTAACTACTAAAACTCTGTTTTGTACATAGCAAGCAGTGTTAACTGCCTCTGCCCAGAAGGTGATGGGCAGTTTAGAGTCAGACAACATAGTTCTTGCAGTTTCAATAAATGTCCTATTTCTCCTCTTAGCAACACCATTTTGCTGAGGAGTCCTGGGAGCACTGCATTGTCTTGTAATACCCTTTTCATCACAAAATGTATCAAGAATTTGGTTCTTGAATTCAGTTCCTTGATCACATCTTATGGTCTTGACCTTGTGATCAGATTGATTCTCAATCTTTAAGATAAAATTCTTGAGAATCTCAAGGGTCTCATACTTAGTTCTAAGAAAGAAAACCCAAGTGAATCTTATAAAGTTATTTGTGATCACCAAACAGTAAGAGGTCCTTCCTAGACTCATTACACTGGTGGGGTGAAAGAGATCTATATGTAACAAGTGTAGGGGAGTAGTGATGGAGTTTCTTTCCTTTGTCTTGTGAGATACCTAGTGTTGCTTCCCTTTTAGGCATGCAACACAATGGTCATCACTTGTAAACACTTTCTTTGGCATTCTAGTTACCAAGTAATTCTTAATTAATTTATTCATGTTCTTAAAGTTTATATGGCACATTCTTTTATGCTAGAGGAAAGACTCATCACTATTGTTTTAGATACAAAGCATGAAACTTCTCCAGAGGGAGATGTTTCTTGTAAATGCATCTTATACATGTTACCTTTCATGGGGCCTCTAAGCAAGATATGCTCATGAGGAATAACCACCCCGGGCTTGAGAACAATGCACTCATGCTCAGTAAAGAGTATGTTATGACTCTGATCACAAAATTAAGATACACTTAGAACATTGTATCCAAACTCCTTGACAAAGTTTACCTTCTCAATGCTGAGCTTACCATTTGCGACCTTGCCCTTTCCAGTAATGTAACCACAAGCTTCTCCTCCAAAAGCAACTAGTTCTCCGTCAATATTTTCAAACTTTTGGAACAGTGACTTATTGCCTGTCATGTGCAGGGAACAACCACTATCAATGATCCATACATTTTTGTTTGTCTTTAGTTGTTCATGTACAAAATAGATGGTTAGTTACATTTGGAAATCCAAGCCTTATTGGTCTTTGGCTCATCAAAAGAAGTTGAATGTAATGCAATAGTAATAGATCCTATGGTCATGTTTTGAGGATATTTTGTTGATGTTGATGGAGAACTTTCAGTCATTTGGTCTTTCTTTGCCTTCCATACCACCTTTGTAAGCTTAGACTTGACATTCAATACTTCGGAAGTTTTGCTGACTTCGTAAGTTTTGATGACTGAACCTTTGGAAGATCTTGCTAACACTGCAGCAGACTTTAGTTCTTCGGAAGCATTCCTTTCTTCCGAGACCAAATTTTCTTCTAAAGGCAATTTTTCACTAGCCTTTATCTTCAGTTTGGAGCTTCCAAAAAGACAAGATTTTCCTTTTGAAGCTTGCTTCTTCTTGAAACTCTTAGAAGTCTCTTTGTTAGTCATATGGATAGTACCTTTTTTATTGTAAGGACAATCCTTAGCAAGATGGGAGGTACTCCCACACATGACACACTCCATCTTCCTCTTGCTAAGAGCTTTCTTTTGTGAACAAGGCCAAACTTTATCAGTTTCCTTCTCCATCTTCATCTTTGCAAATGCAGTGAGAACTTCCTTTGGAGCTGGATGGTTCAGGTTGTGTAGCAGTGATACACAACTGATCAGTCTTCTTTTTGCTGTTGTGATGTGTTGAAATTAAACTAGAACTTCTAGTACTAGAGTTTAAGTTAGTATCTTTAGTCTTTACCACCTCAAATCCTATAGAGATAAAAACTTGTTTCTGCTTAAAATTAAAAGTGGCCTTGATCTCTTGAGCCTTCTTTGTTTTTCTCTTGCTCTTTCTGAACAAGTTCTTTCTCATAGACTTGGTCATACTCTTCTCAGAAGGATGATGCCTTTCTTAGAATCCTCTTCTTCATTCTTCTTAGAGACATTCTTTACTATCTCTTCTTCATCCTCTTTAGTCAAGGGTCTATGAGAGGAAGCTAATCTTCACAAGTTCCACACCTAGGAGATCTTACAGACAAGATTATGTATGGAGGAGCTATCTCACTAGATCCCAGTCCTTGATTATTCTGATAACAAACTTTTGCATGCAAGGATGTGGATATTATGTTCTTGAAGGTCTCTCCTTCAAGAATACATTTTTCTACCCTGGCTTTGCTCATCAATACTTTGAAGGCCAACTGGATACATGATCTAGACAACAACAAAATCAATATAGAGTTAAAAGGCATATTGCCTTTTGACTAGTGACTATAACATGCCATAGCTCATATCATAATGTATTTCAAAAAGGATAAAAGTACATAAAGTAGAAAGTAAAAGACTCAGGACCTCAATGTATAGTTACCAAAAGCATGGATCTTTTCACCAACTTGTGAAAGTTGGTGAGTCAATAGAGTTACAGCGGAAAATAGTCCAGCTTTATGGTAAAGTACATAAGATAAAAGCATGTCTTTAAAAGTCTTCGTAAGATAATTTGTCTTCATTTCTTGGCTTCAGAAGACTTTGTCCTTGAAGCTTCGGAAAACTTCACTATAAGCTTCGGAAGATGTTGGTCTTAGCTTCGAAAGATGTTGGTCTTGGCTTCGGAAGATTTTACACTTAGAATAATTTCTGGTGCATGGTGTAAAACTTCTGAAGTATTTCTACTTCTGCACTTTAGTGCATGCATGCAGGAAGACTTTAGATGTTTTAGGTGCATTAGCCTTTATATAAACCTTACATAATAGTGTTCAAAGGCGATGAAACTAACACATGGACCTTGAACGAGCCTGCATAACTAGTCCAGTCGACACAATCACCAGATCACTCAAAATCATACCTTCCCCTATGTTTGATCGACAAATAGAATTATTTTGTTGAAGAAGTTAGGTATGTTAGGATGGCAATGATAAGTGGGGGTGGTGGTGTTGATGCCATTATAAAGGGGGTGGGGGTGGTGTTGATGAATTTGCATACCCAAGGAATGGAGGGGGTTGGAATTTAGAGGGGTGGGGGCCGGTCGAAATTTCAGGTGGTGGAGGTGGTCGGAATTTGGCGATATGT
Organism: Flaveria trinervia; assembly: GCA_025506515.1. Taxonomy (NCBI): domain Eukaryota; kingdom Viridiplantae; phylum Streptophyta; class Magnoliopsida; order Asterales; family Asteraceae; genus Flaveria; species Flaveria trinervia. The sequence goes on from CM046441.1 coordinate 52,976,859, forward strand.
TTTGACGTGAAGATGAGAGAGTGGAGACTATAGAGGGGGTAGACATTAGATAGATATTTGGTTTTCTATACACAAAATGGTATTTATTTTATTTAGATTTTTTATAAATGCTAAAAAGACTAATTTGCCCGCATGTGCAAAACATGTGACAAATTTTAACAAAAATATTCACAACAGTTATTGAAAAGGATGAAAAGTGTTATCAAATACATTTATAAAGGATGCTTTTTTGTTTATTTCCTTGGTTTAAAGACGAAAAGTGAAATTTTATGTATAGTGAAATGATAAAAATTATAATATCCTCTTTTGTTTTTTTCATAAAAATAAAATGGGTAATTATGATCTTTTTATTATATTTTAATTTTAATAACATATAACATATATGACATTTCAAAAGTTTGTAAAAGTATTTATGAAATTATCTGTTCGAACAAAAGAGGCCAGTCCTTGTTGTGCAGAGATATTCTCATATTACAAATGGAGTGTATTCTTTGAATGCTTTGATTATGTTGTATTCTATTAATTTCTTTTTTGAAACCGACACAACTTTTAAAGATGAAGCAAGTAACCATCGTTCTGAATATGCTTTATAACAATCATAATTCTTTGGCATTTGGTATATCGGGTGATAAATCATCAATTGTGTTGATGATTTTGGTGAGCTCTTTTAATATTTGATTTGCATCAATAACTAAGTGGCATTAGAGTGCCATATTGCTATGTTATGTATGACCAAATGTTTGTCAAGGCCAACCATGTCAGTTTAGATAGTTTGGCAGTGCGAAATTAGGATGTTGAAGAACAATTAGATCATACGACATTATGTAGTATATCAAGTAGTTTTGAGGATATGCTACTTATACTAGTAGAAAGGCTTCAACAAAGCAAGTCACTCCAAACAATGCAACCATCCCACTTCCTTCCTAATCATAATTTGCCAGAACTGTAGTCTATAAAATTGTTACTACCAAGCAATATTTTTTTAGAATAATTTAAGTCTTACTTTGATCGAACTTAAAAGCTAGAAAAATAAAACTATAAGCAGAGTTGTACCATATATATGCTAGATATCACATTACCATAGACATGCCTAAACTAACCACTGCTTAACATGAACAAATGAAAAAGACATTCAATGCTGCTAAAACTTAAACGATCGAATAAAATATGGAATCAAAATGAGATTAGCAAGAAAAGAAAACCTAATGGTCAAATCCGAATCAATAGCGCGCATGCATACATATATGATATATATGGGTTTTGTCTCACTAATCAACATATGTTGTACTTTCTAGCCTTGGTTGATGAATCAATGTATAGTGGTGCTGAATAGATGATTGAAGACAACGAGCGGACATAATAGTGACTAGTGAGAAACCAAGTGTATTGGATGATGAATTGATTTAGGGTTTGGGGTGTCAGGTGCTACTTGAATATTGATTACCGGGAAATTGTTTAGGTTTTTAAGATTTTACAACTTAAGGGTGATAAATTTGAAAAACATATCAAGTATAAATATAAAAAAATAATTTATAGGCTAGTTCGCAAACCCTAACAATCTTCAAATGCAAAGCTCAAGCTCGGGCTCTATGACTAATAGTCTGTAATTTAGGCTCGAGATCAGGCTTGAGCATACCAATCGTCTCTTTGACTCGTTTACGCTATGTTACCAAGTTGATTTAATGAGATAAAAGAAAGGAATTGGAAAGAAAGAAAAAAATTGTTGTGTTTCAGAGTTTTTTTAAGAAAGGAATGAAAGAAAAATAAAAAAGTTGTGTTCTTGAATTCATTTAAAAAGAAAAAAGAAAAAAAATAAAAGGAAAATAAGAATAAAATGTATCCTTTGAAATTAAAAGAAAATAAAAAGAAAATAAAAGAAAATAAAAGAAAATAAAAAGAAAAGAGAAAGAGAAAAATAATTAAGTTTATAAGAAAGTCAAAAAAACAATTGGGTTTTTTGAGGTATCCTCTATAGGGTAAAGAGGATTAGGAAGAAAGTTATAGAGTTGTATTATTGTATTGCAGGAGGTGCAGGTGGGCCATCCTTATCCTCCATACACACAAAAGGATTGGAAAGAATTGATTTCAAGAATTTAACCATGGTTGGAAAGTGGTAAAATGTGTGGGTTTGAAGAAAATTTTATAAAATTTTATGTGGGTTATAAACTTTTATAAAATAATGCTTCTTGGTTTTTCATTTATAATAATGTTTGATAGATTTCATAAATTTGTGGGTTTTTAAAAAAATAATGTTATTAATGTACACATTTAAAAAATGAGGTTTTTTTGTTGTAAATTTTTTATTATAAAAAAAGTAATTAGTAATAACTGAAATCAAACACACCAAAAATAATGTAAATTTAATAATGGTTTTGAAAAACTATGGAGTGGCTTTGAAAAGATATTCAAATACATGATATATAAATAATGCATCTGAAAAACTTTTCATTTTTACACAATGATTGTTTTGAAAAGCTATAGTGAGATTAATAGTGTTGGTGGTGGCAGAGAATTGAATGGTGGTGGTAGTTGTAGTGAACTCACATGTTGGTTGAACGATGCTCGGTATGGCATTCATGTTGGTTGCAGAATTTATTTGTTTGGTAGTGGCATTCATATGGTTGTAAATTTAATTTGTTTGGTTGTGGCATTCATGTGGTTGTAGATTTAATTAGTTTATTTATTTATTTATATATAATAACTAGCTTTAGTAAACTCATGTATTACACAGATTAAATAAATAAAATATTAAATATATTAAAAATTTTACTTAATTTTCAAACAATATTCTAATATCATATATGATTTACGTTACGTATAAGCAAAAACTATAAGTAATAAAATGACGATATTAATTTTTGAACTTAAAAAAATCAAACATTTTGTTTAAAAAATTGACATTTTTATAAATGTACTTATTATAACTCTTATTTTTAAAAATTGTTTGTTTATAAAAAATAATTTTTAAAAAAATTTAAAATATTTCATATATTTTTGGGTTATTGGATTTTAATAATCTCAAGTTTATTTATTAGCCGGGATTAATTCCAACTCAATAAATGTTTACAAATACTCTCAACTTTGAATTTATTTTTTTTCAACGATCCCTTACTAACTGAGAGTTAACCCTGTTAGTTTTTTGATGACGTGGATTGCTTTTGTAGCCAAAACACTAAACAGAAAGTTAAAATCTATCATCAAGTCTGTCGATTTGAAACTTTCGCACCAAAAACTCCGTTAATCTCCACCTCTTGATTTGAACCACCGAACTCGTTGGATGTAGATTTTAGGTGATGATGAATGTGAGACAATAGAAAAAGAACCTAATTGAGACTACACGGTGCTATAGTTGAAAAATGGCTCAAAGTTGACCTCATTTCATAAAAAAAAACTCAACGAGTGTTATCTCTCAGTTAGTAAGGGATCGTTGGAGGAAAATAAGTTTAAACTTAGGAGTGTCTGTAAACATTTCCTGAGTTGGCATAAATCCATCCAATAAATGAAAGTTGGGATTATTAAAATCCAAAAACCCTATATTCTTAAATAAGTTTGATGTTTTTTTAAAATATTTTATAAAATTTTTTTTCTTTATGTATAACATTAATAAATTGATATATTTCTTAATTTATTAAAAACCCATTTTTAATCTAAAAAAGACTTAAATAATATTGTTTGTACTTAATGTAATTATTTAATAGGAAAGAGAAGCGAAAAATTTTTTATGAGTATAAAAGTGGTGTTGCCACGTGTCTTCCATAATTACTCTTTTATTAGAGTAGAAGGATTAAATAATAAAATATTAACTTTCACAACTACTATATAATGCATACATACTTCCATTCAAACTTATCACAACCAAAATCTCTATCAAAATACATACCTCCTACTATCCAAATTTTATTATCCCACAACTAAATTCTCAATAAAAAAGAACTTCAACTTTGATCTAAACCCTGGTTCCAGAGAAGATAGGATTTTGTGCCTCGAAGATGAACACCGAGCCAAAAGCTTGTTCTTAAATCCTGATTTGAAAAAAAAAGTGTGCCCTTGATATAAAACGCTGTGATAAAACTTTTGGTTGTTAGCTTACAATGATGTAAATATATCGGGTGATTTTGTTCTTTGTCACAACATAATAAAATACATCAAACAATTCGTCTTTGGTGGTATACTACAATGCAAGTATAAGAAGATTGATCGGGGTTAATCGAAGCCCTTATTGAAAGGTGGCGTCCAGAAACAAACACATTCCGCCTACTAGTTAGGGAGGTAACAATTACATTAGAGGATGTGAATGTTTTGTGGAGGTTACCCATCGAGGAAATGGCGTTAACCGGAGTTGACGATTCCTACACAGACGAGCAAAGAAGAGATATTCACTTAACTTACCTAAACCTTCCTACCGTTCCATCCGATTACAAAAAATGCCATATGGTAAAGGTATCCACTATAATGAAGCATATTCTGTATTATCCTATAATGGATGATTCATTTGATGAAATGTGCATAAAGCGTGCACGTCTTATTTGCTTATTATTGGCTAGTACAACTGTATTACCGGATACCAATAATTCTATGATGTCCTTACATCTACTTCATAATTTAATTGACCCTAAAACTTCTCGGAAACAAAGTTGGAGTGCGGCTGCATTGGCTTGTGTGTACAAAGAGTTATATAAAGGTACCAGGTCGAGTACGAAGGTCATACGGAGGCCAATGGCGCTGCTACAGCTTTGGGCATGCACCCGGATTCCTACTTTGGCTCCACAAATCGTCGAACAAGATCTTGATTGGAATAAACCATACGATGTAAGTAGTTACATGTATTTGTAATATTTTTATATACAACGTTATTTGTATTCTATTAGTAATTATTGTGTGACTGTAGATGGGCGGATAGCAGGATTAGTAACTTAGAGACACCGTCAAACGTTAATAGCGCTCACCGAAAAACGTTACAAAATCTCAGGGAGTCCAATGTAATTTTCTTCATCATAAACTAATAAATATAATTTAATAGTAAATTAAATATGGAATTTTTATTTATAACAGTTTGTTTGGATGCTTTACCTAGACGTGTTTGATAAGCTTCCGAAAAAGTGTAAGTCTGGGTTTAAGAGTTGGATGTCACGCTGTTATTTAATTTATTGGTCCATGGTTGAATATCATCTGGTTGAGAGGGTGAAGAGACAGTTTGGGTTGCTCTAGGAGATCATTTCCCCATTCCCTGTGGAACGTATGGAGCTGGCTGCTCTCCGTAACAGAGTCGAGAAAGGTTCATTGTTCCTTAACTGGGCTACTTGTGACAACCGGCAATTTTAGGTCAATACCCGACCTTGACTTGGTTATAATTACACCTATAATACTTGATTTTCAATTGAATTCCAATTATTGAATTCGTTTTATGCATTGCAAAATTTCATGCATTACATTTCATGCATCGGTGATTCGGCGTAATTACCATTTTTTTACACGCGATACAACCAGCACACACGAACATTGGTGATAATTAATATATATATGTACTAATAAATACTTTAAGGTATTTCAAAGTAATTTAGATTTCATTGTTTTCAAGTATTTTAGATTCCAAATTAAAATACATTGGAAAAGCTTGAATTTATAAATAAACCTAATCGCATAAATTGATATTTTA